>PVIW01006747.1:0-82454 GCA_004026585.1 Noctilio leporinus | reverse complement strand
CAGGGGCTCTGGCCTTGTGCCTGTTTTAACGTCCTTTGCGCAGCATGCCTGGTGCGGTCCATGGCTGCTGACAGTTTGAGGTCCCCCTGTTTGGGTGTCCTCTCTTTCTGTGTCCTGGGAACTCTCGAGCTCTGTCCTGGACGCAGCATGTAACCTGGGGAGCAGTGCTCCTTCGGGGACTGGCTGTCTCCTTACTGAGACGAAGCCACTTGAGTAGCCGGGGCCTGGCTGCGCCGGCCGGGTGAGCAC
Source organism: Noctilio leporinus (assembly GCA_004026585.1). Lineage (NCBI taxonomy): Eukaryota > Metazoa > Chordata > Mammalia > Chiroptera > Noctilionidae > Noctilio > Noctilio leporinus. Next base: position 82,205 of record PVIW01006747.1, on the reverse strand, counting down.
CCGCCCTCCGTCTGGTGCTGTGGTGGGTCTCTCCTGCCTCCAGCCGGTTTCCCTCGGGCGACGTGCCGCGAGGGCCTGGCTCTGCCTCTGCCGCGTGCTCCCCGGCCTCCTGCTGCAGGGCCTCCCTGGCCTGGGCCCCCTCCCCTCCGCTGTGGCCGCGGTGGGTGCCCTCCCTGGGGCTGTGTTGCGGGCGGGCATTCTCCCTGCGATGGCCTCCGTCACCTGCGGGTCACTGTCCTGCGTTGCCTGGCCTGGGCCTTGAGGTCAGCCCTGGACCTTCCCTGGGTCGGGCTGTTTCAGGCCGGGGTGTGTGGCTGCAGGTGGGTCCCCTGCCGCCGTGCGACTTGCCCGCGGGCAGCGTCTGATCAGCACTCCCCTTCGGCCACACGCGGGGAGGAGCGAATGGACAGGCGCCGCCGTCTTGCGGGACAAGAGCAGCTGCTGCGGAGGCCCCAGGGTGGGCGGAGGCTCCAGGGAAGGGCGGCTCCACTTGGGACCAGACACCGCGTGAGGAAATAACTCCCGACTTTGGGCGGCGGGCCCCGGGCCGGCCGTGCTTCAGGGGGGACCGCAAGCCGTCTCCTTCCGCGGGCGCCGTGGCCGCGTGGCGCTCACTCCTCAGCACGTGGCTACCGCCTTCGTCCCGTGGGAGCGGACGGGACACGCGCCGAGATTCCCGTTCCCCGGACCCACAGCTGCGTCGCACCCGCGTCGTGCGGGTGGAGTCCCCGGCTGGGTGTCCTCACCCCCCGAAAGCATGGGTCACACCGACAGCTGGGAGGTGCCTGGTCCCACTGAGGACGTGGCGGAACGGAGACGGGAAGGATGGTACGTGGCCGAGCCCTGTCCTGGGGGCCGTAGGCACCCCCCTCACCACTTTGTGCTGGTCGACGTGCGGGCTCTGTTGTCTGAGGCGCCTTAGCGTGGGGTCCTCAGGGACTATGGGGTCACCGCTTGCTCTGCGCACCCCTGGGTGGCTGTTGGCGTCTGGCCTGCTCCTGAGCACAGGTCGGGACGCAATGGGCTGGGTGTTCAGGGTGGTGGTCTTGGCCCCTGTGCTCTTACAAAGCAGGTGCTGGTCCCGGGCGCTCGGGGCTGTGTCCTGAGAACTGGCTCCGGGGCTCCTGAGGTGGACGGAGCTCTGTCTGCCCAGCCAGGCTGGGCCCAGCTCCCCCAGCATCAGGTCCTGTGCTGACACGGCACCGTGTGTCCGTCTCAGGCCTGGGTGGACCCCTGGGGGGACGGCAGGCCAGGGGAGTGTGGTGGCCTCAGTGTCGGGGTGCGGGTGGGGAGCAGCCTGGGGGCCCATCCCCCTCGCCTGCTGGCCTGCGGGGCCATGCTGGGCTCAGGGAGCAGCCCGGCGGTGGGTGCTCCTCCCAGGCGGCTGCGCCCCGGGTCACCGTTGCTGCTTGGGGGGAACAGGGGGCTTTTGCAGCGGGGTTTCCTGTCGGGCCGGAGGCTGGCTGGCACCATGGGCTGTGGTCCTCTGTGGGCCACTTCGCTGGCCAGTGGCCTTTGAGTCTTCGGTTCTCACGTGAGCAGGTCTGGCAGATGCTGGACGTTGCCTGGTGGCCTGCACGGCCCCTCCCGGGCCCAGGGGGTGTGGCCACAGGTCCAGGGCTCTGTGGCCGTTTACGAGAGGTCAGGCGGTCACAATGGGTGATGAGGCCTGCAGGCCCCAGGCCGCCATCTGGCGATCGTAAAAGGGGTAAAAGGGGTAATCCACGTTGCGGAGGGGGAGGCAGGGAGGCAGACGGGCTCCTCGCTGGGCAGACACCTTTGCGGCCCTCTTCCCGGTGTCTGTGCTGAGGGTGAAAAGTTCAGGTTGTCCCATCCCCAGAGGGAGCTGGGGGTGGGGCAGGGCGCCTTGCTTTCCTCTGGGCCCCTGGGTCCCAGGCTGGCTCGCCAGGACCACCCGTGGGTGGGAACCCGAGCGCTCAGCGCAGGCCAGTGTGCACAGAGCAGGACTCAGCCCGACCAGCCTGGGGCCTCAGACAAGGTCACAGGAGCCCTCTGGCCCCCCCTCACCCCCACCCCTGCCTGGGCCGCATGGGCCACACTGTTCACAGCAGCTGGCACCGTGGGGGTCGGGAGTGTGAGGGTCACAGGACACCCCTCACTGTGCTGGGGGGCACCCCCACCCCCAGCCTGCTGTGCTGTCGGCAGCACCCTTTCAGGACTTCAGGGTCCCGCGTCAGCTGCCCTTGGGGGTGTGGAGGGCTGGGTCTGGGACTCAGGCGTGGCAAGGGCTCAGTCCCGCTGCCCCACTGAAGCCTTTGCCCGGCCCTCGCTGCCCACACAGGCCCTGGAGGCATGGACTCGGCCCTTGTCCCTGAGGGGCTCCTGGGAGCCTGCCCCATGGGGACTTGGGGGGCCTGCCCCTGGCTGCAGGGCCAGAAGTATTGGCATTTGTGCTGATGGCTTGGGACAGGGACTGCCTGGCGCGAATTCCGGGAAGCTGCTTCCTGAGGGAGGGCCTGGTGGCAGGACGGCAGGCAGTGGCCCCAGGTGGACGCAGCGGGGGGAGGCGGCACCTCGTGTGCTCCTGCTCCTCTGTCTCCAGGCGCTGCCCCAGGGCAGGTGCAGGGCAGAGGGGCCTGGGGAAGGGGCTCAGCCTGGGGACTCCCCTCCCAGCCCGCCTGCTGTGCTCCCGGAGGGGCCCTGCCAAGAGGCTGGGGTCGAGAGGTCACTGCCCTGGTCTTTATGGCCTCCCTCAGTTCTCACGACCCCGAGCCCCCCCCAGGGGCGGGCAGGGCCGGGGCTTCGCGGGGACCTTTCAGGGGAAGGAAACCCGCTGGAAGGTCTGAATTGAAAGTCACCAAGAGGAAACGCCCCGCTAGCCCAGAGGAAAGGCACTCGTGCACCCAGGCCGGGGGCAGGTGGAAGCTGCAGCGAGTTGGCGCTGCTCCCCCAGGGCGGGGCGACGGGGCCGCAGGTGCTGTGGGGGGCACCCTGCCCGAGGGCCCTGGGGCGGGCACCTGCCAGCTTGGCCTTGGGGCCTTTGGTGGGAGTGACGGGCCGACCGTGGGCGTCCCCGCAGCCGCCACGCCTCCGGGACCCCGTGCAGCCCGGCCGAGCAGTCCCGCGTTCTGTCTGGCCCAACCGGCCCTGTGACCGGTTCGCACCAGGTCCGCAGCGTTGGCGGCTGCTGTCTGGCCCGTGGGCCCTGCAGCAGGTCGCAGGGTGCTGGTGGCACCTGTGAGCAGCGCCCGGCCCGCAGCCGCAGCCCTGCGTGACCCAAGAGACCCACAGCCTCTCCGCGAGCCTCCCCTGGGGGTGGCCAGGTGGCAGAGCCGACCTCCTGGCGGGGCTGTCGCTGGCCAAGGGGGCCGGTGCTCCCTGGGAAGGCATTCATCTCGTGACCGGAACGTCCGTCCTGGGCTCGCTCTTCCCACGTGACCCCTGAGGCCACCTGGCCCTTTGTCCTCTACACATCCGGGGGTCCGGCTCTGGGAGACTCGTGTGCTGGGCTGCAGGTCAGTGGCGCTGTGTCCGGGCTCCTGCTGCGGCCAAGGCAAGGCTGTCCTGCAGGCCCCCCTGGGCAGATCCGAGGGTCGGACGGACAGGAGGACCCACGTGGTTCCTCCTCAGTCTGCACCCGGAGCACCTGCAACCCTCGCTGTGGGTCACCCTGCACTCACTCCTGACACGAGGCGCCGTGAGGTGGGGCTCAAGTGGGATGCAGGGTGCGTTTAGGGACCCTCACCGGGGCGCCGCCTGCAGACCCGGGCAGAGAGGTCTGGCGGTGGAGCCCAGAGGGGCTCCGGGACTGAAGATCACCCTGGTGACTCTGTCGGGGGCGGGGTTGGGGTTGGGGTGGCGAGTGCCCTGTGCTCCTGAGTGGGGCTGCTCGGGACTCAGGAACCAGGGGTTGTCGTGGGGTCACAGGGAAGGGCGAGATGGCTGGTGGTCCTGGTTTTCGGGGGTCACAAGAGTGTTCCAAAAGCCCAGGGGGGCCCATTTCCCCACTCCCTTCCCCGTAGGGAGCCCCGCCTCTGTCTGCGTTCTGCCTGCCGAGGGCGGAGGGCTGAGGGCCGATCGGAGCTCCCAGCCTGGCCGCCTCTGCAGGGCCCGGGAGGAGTCCCGGCACGTGTGCTTCCGCCTGCTCACGCGACACCAGGTTGCACACCCCTGCCACGGCTACGTGTGATCTGGCCTCCGGCCCCCACGCAGGGACACCGGGCCACGTGGACCCTACAGCCTGTCCCTGCGCCTCTTGCCCCTCCCGGGAGTGAAGGGCTGGGGATCCAGCCGAGGGCCAGCAGCCTGAGACCCAGGCCGGGCGAGGGGTCGCAGGGAGGACTCCGTGGCCTTTTGGCTTGTGTTGGGGCCAGGGTGGCTGAGTTTTCAGTCCTGAGTGGGGGGGTTTTCTGACATGGCCTGGGCGGGGCTGGCCAGGGGGGCAGCAGCTCTGTCCTCAGCCTCAGCCCCCAGCCCTGGGGTAGGAGGAGGTGGCAGAGGGTGTTGTTTCCAGGAAACATTGGCCGGAAGGAGGTTCCCAAGGGGGCTTGTCAGGGGTAGGGCCAGAGCAGCCTCAGGCCTGCATCCTCCTCTCCTGGCTCCTTGGGACACACCACCCTCCTCCCCACCCGGGCAGGGGCTTCTGGGGCTGTGCTGGGCCCTGTTTCCCTGGGGCTCTGGGAGCAGGGGCTGTTCTTGCATTTCCCAGCATCCCTTCCATCTGCGGGGTGGGGGTGGGGCTGCTCCATGTGGGGGGCCTTGTCCAGGCTGTGCCTGCCCGAACGGAGCTGGGACCCGGAGGCCACCTTGGCCACTCTGCCCACAGCCCATTCCAGGGTCCCTGAGTTCATCACACCCAGAGCTGCCTAGAGGGGAGGGGTCTTGCTCCACCCGCAGCTCTGTGCCGGGGGTAGGACACACTCCCAGGGACACGAGGATGCCATCCCTGCTGCAGTCGGAGGCCCTGTCTGGGTACTGGGTGGTTGTCTCCAAAGGAGGGGTGAAGACCAGGCTGCCTGGGCCTGGGGACCCCAGTAGAAAGTGCAGCGCTGGACAGGCTGTGCCTGCGGGTCCTCCGATGCACTCCTGGCCTCCTCCCAGAGCTCTGCCCATAGGGGGATGCGGCAAGGTGGGGGCAGGGCAAGGTGGGGGCAGGGCAAGGTGGGGGCAGAGCAGGCGCCGTAGACACCTCGGGAGGTCAGTGCCTGTGAAGCTGGGACCTGGACACTCTTTCAGTGCCCCGTTAGTGCCGCCACCCGTAGGGGACACGGTGGACTGGGTGGCTTTGGCCCTGATGCAGCCAGGGTCCCTCTCCTGCCGTGTTTGCTGCGGCACCGTGCGTGTTTGATCCCTTTGCTGCCGCCGCTCCCCTACAGGGGCCTCTGGTGGGATTCCCGGAGGTGCTGGAATGGGGACCCCCAGCCCGAGAACCTGGCACTGCTGCTTCCATGTGTGGGGGCCTGGAGGGAGGGCCTCAGTCAGACCGGAGAAGAGTGTTTTGTTTAAAAGAAAGACTATTTTAGGCCCTCAAATCCTCAAACTTCTGGAAATGTGACGTTCTGCCTTGTCAGACCCAGAGTTCCTGTGCTTGGCCGCCTCTCCCCAGGGTGGCTTCCAGCAGGGGGACATGGGCCCGCGGGATGGCAACATGCACACGGCACAGGGCCCTTGGCCGAGGCCCGTGCTCCCTGCTGCATGGCCCGGAGAGGCGGCCGGAGCCACGTCTTCGCACCCGCATGCCCGTCGGGGCTCACGGGCCAGGGCGCAGTCCCGGGGCTGCACCGGCGTGTCCGAGGGCCAGCAGGGGAGCAGCAGGGAGCCCAGTGCGGGTCTGGGCGCCGCTGTTGCTGGGCCAGGCTTGAGACGGGCCCTGGGGTCAGACCAGCCTCTTTCTAGGGCCCCCGTGCACCTGAGGGCTGTGCCGGAGAGAGGCGTTCTCCCTGTGGGTGAATGGCTGTGTCCCCGCTCCCAGGATGGACGGTCCTCCTTCCTGTCGGACCCTCCTGCCTGTGGACGGCCCTGGGGCTCTGCTGCACCACGGCTGCTGGGCTGCAGGTCACGGGGTCTGTAGGCCACCGGCCTGAGCCCAGCTGTAGGAGCGCAGGCCGCTGCGATGGGTTTTGGGTTTTGGGTTTTGGCAGGCGCACGGGTGCCCCGTAGCTCTGGGGTCTGAGGTGGAGGCCACCTTTTCAGCTCATCCCCCGAGTCTTAGGCGAGGCAAGGGTCTGTCTGGGCAGCGGGCCCCACAGAGCCCAGGGTGCATGTGGAGGTCAGCCCTGGCCCTGCGGCAGGGGCTCTGACGGGCCTCAGCCAGCCCGAGTGGGGCTCCCTGCTTCTGTGGTCGGGTGTCCTGGACTGTGGGGGACAGAGGTGACCTGGACCTCTGGAGAGTGGCCTGGTGCTGCAGTGTCCCCAGAGCTGAGGCCACGGGACTGGGAGCTGGTGGCTGCAGCTTCACCCCACGGAGCTCTGACCTGCACTTGCCCTGGGCTGAGGGCCAGGACCTCCTGACAACCCCAGGGGGAAGCCCCCCAGAGCTGCGTGGTGTGTACCCCCACAAGGGACGTGGCCCACAGCACGACCGACTCAGAACCAGGTGGCGTCTGGCTGCCCCTGACCGAGCAGCTCCAACTGGGCATCCCGCCTCCGTGTGCGCAGGGGGCACCAGCCAGGTTCCTGAGCACGGCTGAGCCCTGGACGGCAGGGTAGTCACCCCCCACCCCACGTCTGTCACGCCTGTGTCACGCCTGCGCAGGGGTTCATGGCCAGTGACGGATGGTCACCAGCTCCTGCCCAGCGCCTGTGTCCTGGAGGGGCGGGCGCTGTGCCCCTTGCGGGCTTTTCAGCCTTGTGTTTTGGGGGTGTGCATCCTGGAGGTCACCCACCTCACCTGCCTGCTCCCTTCCTGCTGTATCTCTGGGGTCCCGTGGGCCTGAAAGACACCCCCCCCGCCGGGAGGGAGGAAAGCCCTAGGGAGAGCCCGTCCCCCAGGACCTCCTCTGGGCGCAGGGCTCTGCTTCCCCCACGTCCAGGCCCGGGGGAGGGGAGGGGGCGGGTGGGAGTGGGGCCGGCTCCCTGCTGCCGCTGCCTGCTTGGCAAGAATGCCGGGAAATTAGGGGGAGGGGACACAGGAAATGCCTCCTTCCCTCTGAGGACGGCTCCAGCTGCAAGTGGAGGCAGCGGGGGAGGGGCGAGCCTGCGGAAAGCTGTCCCCCCGCCAAGGCAAACGCGTGCGCCCCAGCCCTGCAGACAGAAAGGCTCTTTCTGCCGCGGCCCGTGAGGGTGCCGTGCCCGCGGCCGGGCCTGCCCGCCCGGGTCTCTGGGAGCCGCGAAGGCGGAGCTTTTCCACAGCCCGGGGAGCAGCGCCCCCCTTCCTGCCCTTTAGGAAGCACCCCTAAGGGCTCACCTGGCCCTTTCTGTGTGCGGCCACCCCCGGCATCCCGCCTGCATTGTAGGGGCGCGAATCCCTCTGACCAGGGCCCCAAACTGCGGGCTCCTTGCCCTGCTGGGTGGTGGCTTCTTGTCCTGGGGAGCTCGTGTTGTGACCCGGCAGCTCACGTGTCCCCCTTCCATCAACCACTGAGGAGATGGGAGACCCCATCCTGCTGAGGCCATTGGAGCCCGTCTCAGAGTGAGGGTCAGGCTGGGTGGGGGCGCAGCCATGGGGGTGGCGTGGGGTGTCCCTGGTGAGGGGGCCACGCAGAGCTGGAGCGTGGCCCCCAGTCCCGGCCTCCCCCCAGCCCCCCGGCCTGAGGAGGGGCAGCGGGGCCTTCCCGGCAGCCAAGCGAGCGCTGCCCCGGCCCCTGGAAGACCCTCCCAGTGGTGCTCGGGGTCCAATGGGACAGGAAGGGGGCCCTGGCGCGGGCTGGGGTCCGATCCTCGAGCCCTCCCCCTGGTGCGGGAACTTCACCGGACACTGGCCTGGCAGCCCGGTGGGACCTGCAGCCTGGAGCCCAGCTGCCCGGCCTGCCTCCTGCTGGGCCGGGGCCGGGTGTGCGGAGGTCTCGGGCCGGCCCCCGAACGGGGTTCAGAGCTGGGCAGGGCTCCTGTCAGGCCGGCGTTGGGTCCCTGCCGCTGCGCCAGCTGCCTCAGCCGCCCCCCTGCCCGGGGAGCGCCAGGCCAAAGGTCGGGGCCTGGCAGGGCTGTGTCCCCACCCCACCCCACGGCAGCGACCGCCTGCGGCAGGACAGGTTTGCCGTCCCGGTTGTCCCTTTGCTGGGACTCGGTGTCGGGCATTTTGTGGCCTGTGTCCCCCAGTTCTGCTGGGGGAAGTTCCGGAACCACGGCGGCGGCCCTGCCTCCCGGTGCGGCTGGAGCTGGCGGCAGGCCGGCAGCTTCGGGCTCCAGCTCTGCGCGTCCCACGTGCGGACCGCGGCCACACCCTGGAGGACGTGGGAGCCGACCTCCAGCCCCACTCGGGGGCCGGCCGGCCTGGCTCCGAGCGCCCGTGCCCTCCGCTGGCTGGGGCAGTGCACCCGGGGTTGTCGGTTTCTATGGAGAGAAAACAACCAGGGCGGCGGAGGCGCCAGGAAGCCAAACAGCGTGCGTGTGGGCGGGGCCGGCCGCTGGGTTCGCGTCCTGCTGGGAAGCAGCCGGCGTCCTGTGCTGGGCCTGGGCCGCCGGCCGGCCGGCCAGCCAGGCCTTCAGCCCGAGCAGGGCGTGCGCTGCGGGGAGGCCGGCCCTCCGAGGTGGTGCCCGGCCGGGGCCTTGCTTGCTCCCCCCGCCACCCTGGGGCCCCGCCGTCCGGCGCAGGGCCTGCGGGTGCAGGAGTGGGTGCTGCTGCCTCCTGCCTCGGGCTCCAGCGCCCGGCCTCTGCCAGCCTCGCCCAGGGCACCAAGGCCATAGTGCCGATTAGGGGCTCCTGCCCCCAGAATCAGGGTGCCTGCTTCCTCCCTTCCCCCTGCACCCACCCCAGGCAGTGCCCCCCGGGGCCCTGGAAACTTCCTCCCCGGGCTGTGCCGCAGGAGCCTAGGGACAGGCCTGCCCTTCTGCGCAAAGCCCCGGGCTGGCCCTTCCTGACGGGAAACAGGAGAAACACAACCCCGTCGTGCGAATTAGGCTCCGAGCACAGCTTTGCTTTTGCTGACAGTTTTACCTCCTCGCCTTCAGAGCTCCTAGAAGGTTCTTGAGTTTGGTGGCACCTGGTGTGGCACCGGTGCGCCCCTGCCCTGCACGGCCCCTTGTGGGTGCGCTGGGAGGGTCACCGAGGGGCTTAAAACTTCCTTTGGAAACTTGTTTTCAAACACGTGAGCGTTTCCCCACTCCAACGCCCCATGTGAGGCCCCTGGCTGGGTGGACAGGGACACGGCAGAGGCTGTGGGCCCCACGCAGCCAGTGCCCTTGGCCGGAGGCCCAGCCTGGCCGCCCTCTGCCCTCTGCCAGACCCGCAGGCCAGGGGGGTCAGGCCGGCTCCTGCCCCTGGATGGAGGCACTTGCCTCATCACGCTCAGCCCCTTTCTCTCTTCCTCTGTTTTCCAACTTCGGGAGATTTTATGGTTGTTTAAGGTTGTTTCACGTAAAGCAAAATCGGAATTTTAAGTTGGGTGGTAAGTTTCACCACTCACAGTACGGGATGCCCCTTTTTTATTTATTTTATTTTGTAAAGACTTCACTTATTACTTTTAGAGAGAGGGGAAGAGAAAGAGGCAGAGAGAGAGAGAGAGAGAGACATCCATGTATGGTTGCCTTTCACCTGCCTCCAGCCACGGACCTGGCTGGGGACCTGGTGATGTGCCCTGGCTGGGAATCGAACCAGCAACCTTTGGGTTCACAGGCTGGCACCTATCCACTGTGCCACTAGCCAGGGTGGGATGCCCCTTTTAAATGCAAGTGTCAGAGCATTTAACACATTACTGGGTCCCCAAAGTCCACAGGCCGTTCTGCACCCAGGCACATGTCTGTGTGTCATTCCTGCAGCTGTTCCCCACCTGCCATAGGCATTGTGGGGGAGGGGGAACGTGAGGCTCCCCACCTGCCCCAAGGGGGCTTTGTGTGCACCACCCATGAGAGAAGGGAGGCCGGCCTTCTGCTGCTGCCTCCCGGAGAGCAGTCGGAGGGTCCGGTGTCCTGGGGGCACTTGGCTTCAAGTGGGTCGGGGACTGTGCGGACAGAGGCCGTGTGTCCTCTGCTAAGTGGACCCACCCGGCGGTATTGGTGTCCAGAGCATGGAGCCCAGAGCTGGCCGTGGCTCTGCCTGAGCCTGCCCTCCAAGGGGTGTCCCTGAGAGGGACAGGAGCACCCACGTCCTTCCCGGGGGTCCCCACAGGCAAGTGTTTGGAGCAGGTGCCGCCTCCCCCCACTGCTTTCTTCCAAGCTCCCGGGGGGTGTTGCCTCGGCAGCTGCTGCAAGGTCAGCACTGAAGCGGGGCCCTGGCGGGTGGGATGCCGCCCAGGTCCCTGTTTTCTGTGTGGGTCTCCGGCGGGCTCAGAGTAGGGTGCGGGGACTCCCGTGCCCTGGGCCTCTCTACTCCCCGGGGCCTGTGGCCAGCGGCTCTTGTCTGAGGTGGGGTTGCATCCGCGGTTGGGTATGTAGGAGCCGGGGGTCCTGCTGGTCTGGCCCGAGGTCTGGCTCCTGGGCTGCGGCAGGGTAGCCCCACGGTGCGGGGCTGGGCTCTAGGGCTGGAGTGTGGGCCTCAGGTCCAGGCTTGGAGGTCTAAGTCCTGGCACCCTCCCCAAAACCTGCCACCCAGCCCAGCTGCGTGCGCGTGTGTCTTCTGCCCACATGTGGACTCTGGGCTTCGTGGGGCATGATGTGGCCTCCCTCCTGGGCTCCCCACACCCCCACGTCTCATCACACTTGAGCTGGTACTGCAGTTCACCGCAGGGCATTGTGCCAGGAAGAGGGCTGGGTGGGTGAGGGAGGCGTTTTCTGTGTGGAGACCTGGCGGGCCGGCGCTGGGGAGGGGCACGGCCAGGGACACACCCCCTGTGCCAGGTCGGGGTCCTGGACGCAGACGCAGCATGGGCCCCTCAGCTGCTCATCTGGGCCCTCCGGGTCTGCTTGGTCTAGGCCTGGGAGGCCACCAGCCGGGGGCCCTCGGTTGGCATCTGATTTGGTGTTTGGAGACACAGGAAGGAGACGGCAGCCACTGGGTCCCGGGGGTTTTAATCGGGGCAGCTAGATGGGCGAGGGGCACCCCGGGCTCAGCACCGCCGGCCTGCGTCCTGCGCCGCGGGGGATCTGCCCCAGCGCTGCCTGGGAGCCCCCCCGCCGGCCTGGCTGGAGTTGCACCAAAAGGAGGAGCTTTGCGTCCGTGGCTGTGGAAGGCCGCCTGAGGTCCCGGGTGGTCAGGCCTCCCCACGCGCCCTGCACACCCGCAGCTCACACGGGCTGCCGGAGAGCCCTCGCCAGCCGCTTCCCGGGGCTCCTCACGTCCAACAGGTGATACGTACACGTGGTGTGTGCAGTGCGGTCGTGCGTGCACCAGTCACACACGCACTCGCGTCGACGGATGCCCGAGAGTCATGAACGTGGCCTTTGTCCCTGACACGTGGCCGTAGACGGGAGTGGGGTTTGAGGGTATCCATGGCCCCCAGGTCCCCACCCGGCCCCAGGCCAGATATGTGGCGCCTTCAGGAGGCAGGTTCGCAGGAGCCCTGGCGTGGGCCCTTCAGAGGGTCTCGGCAGCCGCCGTCCCGGTGGGTGCACCTCCTGGCAGAGAAGGGAGGTGAGCGGAGGGCTAAGGGCGTGATGGGGATCGGGGCTCCAGTGGGAGGCGGGGACGCAGGTGACTGGCGTGTCTCTGCCGCTTCCAGCATTAGGGTAGTGCGCCCCACCCTGTGCAACCAGGGGTCCCCGTCAGAGCCCAGGGAAAGCTCCTGGTCAGATGGAGGTCTGCGCCCGGTGGCTCTGGGACCGGGGCCCCTACCTGCAGCAGCAGCAGCAGCCACCCCTCTGGGGGCTGCGGCAGGTGCTGGCCCCCTCAGGGCCCCGAAGAGGCCGGCTCTGAGCACCTTCCAGGGGCTCAGCCGCAAGCGCCGGGCCTGCCCGCCAGTTCCCTCCTCCCGCAGCTTCCCACCCGCTGGGCCCCAGTGGAGCGGGCGCTGGGGGGACCCTCCCGCTCGCCAGCCCCCAACACAAACGCTGGGTTTCCACACGGCTTTGTTCTTGGTGTCCTGCCTGTGTGTTTAAAGCCACCAAAAGGAAGAGAGAGATTCCCAGCCCTTCATTCACCTGGTCCCCTGGTTCTGTAAGTGAGGGGGTGTAGGGTCAGCCCGAGAGGGCAGGGAGGGGCACAGGGACCTCTGTGGTCAGGGCTGACACCCATGTCCTCACGGAACCCGTGTCCAGTCTTGACGCTCGTGGCCGCCCTGCCCCTGCGCCCACCTTCCACGTCCAGGGTCCTTCGTGTTCGCTCAGGCGGGGGCTGCTGGGCCACTTGGTGCTCCTGGGGGCTGCAGCCCAGGCGGCCCTCCTGCCCCAGCAGCCCGGAGGGTCGGTGGAGGTTTCCTCAGAAAATCGGGGACGTCACAGAAGGGTCATGACCTCACTTTCTTCAAAAATCCAAGTGGCCCTTTAAAATTGTTTCCGCTTCGTTACAGTGTTTGAGGTTTTTTGCAAACGCAATCAGCTGCCTGTGGACGGTAGTTGGGAAGTAGGTTAACTTCGGCAAGTGTCCCGCGGCACCTGGACCCCTGTGCTGGCCGCGCCCGTCGCGCTGCAGGTGGCCAGCACGCAGGTTCTAGGCCACGGAGGGGGGTCCCGGGCCGGTGCAGAGCCAGGGCCTGGGCAGGGGTGCGATACCTCCAGGGATGCGGTCACAGGGCACCCACACGGTCCGAGAGGACAGTGCACATGGCCTCGCCCGGGTCCCGGGTGACGCCCCGCAGCGGGAGACCCCAGCGGAGGGGACAGTTGTGGTGGGTGATGTGTCCCTGTCACAGGTGTGCTGGCACTGCCTGTCCTTGTGGGGTGGTCCCCGTGCTCCCGGATGGTGGGCATCACGTGGTAGGATCTGGACACATCGGATGCCGGAGTTGCGGCTTCCCAGCGGCACTGCTGACGCTTACGGGTGCTGGGGGTGGTCTTGAGCCCCGCAGCAGAGGCAGCCGGGTCCCTGGACAGCAGGGCTCCTCGCGGCCCCCGTCACAGGCTCGCTGCCCTGGGGCCCTTCCCCTGTCCGCCCTCCACCTTCATCTGGAGAACGTTTGCTTCTCTTCTCCAGCAGGCCAGGCCCGTTCTGACAGCTGCTCTTGCCCACTGTCCTTCGGCGGACTCGCTCTAAGGAGCGCCGGCCAGTGTCCCTCCAGTGCCCCAGGGGAGGCTGGGCTGTGGCCTGTGCGGCCGTCTGCATGCCCTGCCCGAGCCTCTGCGCCGGGCGCTCGTGGGGAGGGGCTGGGTGGGCCCCTCCTGGCCCCAGCGGGCCTCCTTGGGCTGACGGGGCCATGGGCCTTCCCTCCGGAGCTCAGTCCACGTCCGGGTGATGCCCTGTCTCTGTCCCCAGCGGTTGGAGTGTGTGGTCTGGACCTCCCCCCACAGGGGACCAGGGGGGCGGCATGGTGGACACTCTTCACCCGCTCTTCAGGGGTCGAGGGCTCGAGGCCAGGCCAGCTCTGAGGGCTCGAGGCTGAGTCTGGGGGTGCAGGCTTGTTCCCGCTGCTGTGGGGCCTGGGGTGGCCTGCTGTCTCCTGCTGAGAGCTTCGTAAGAAGCTGGGGGACCCCACGTAACAGTGGAGGCCTGTGTTCGGAACACCCTGCCCCCGGGGTAGCCTCTGCGTCCGGGCCTGGGGGAGGCCGTGTGGCCAGGACATTTCTTGGGGGCCCGGGGGCCAGGTGTGGAGGCCCGTTTGAGGACCCAACCCAGGTGCCCGGCCCGTTGCCCAGTGAAGTCGTGGTCTAGAGCCACCTGCCCCCCCAGTGTTGGTGCCAGGTGTGAGCCACCTGACCCCTGGCCGGCCAGCCGCCCTCCCCTCATGTCCCTGCCTGGGCCCGTTGTCCCAAGTGGCTGTGGCCCCAGCATTCCGCCCGGGATGCCCGTCCCCTGCCTGGCAGGGAGCATCTTCCAGCCCGTTTCCTGGCTCGTGGGGTGGGCTCACCTGGTCTTTGCCGCCCCAGCTCAGACCAGGGCAGGCCACTAGGGCCAGACCACGCCTGCCCTCTGACCGTGCGCGCTCCTCCTGGGGGTGCTGTTGGTGGGGGGCCGAGAGGGGCCCTGGCGCTGGTGCTGGAGACCCGCCTGTGCGGCTCGCGCGTGCTGTTCTCCTCTCGGGCAGCGGCCGCAGCCCCCGGCGAGCCACGAGGCAGGGGAACCGCTGACCCCGGCGGTTTGGTTTCCAACCCGCAACTCACTTTGCTTTTTTTATAGCGGCTTTATTGAGGTGATTTACATACCATAAAACTCCACCTCCCCGCGCTCTTGTGCACTTGGGCAGCGCTCTCAGCACCTGGACCCCACCCGAACGTCCTCCGCCCGAGGGAGGCCGGGCGCCAGGCTCTCCGGACCAGCCTGCTCCGCGCCCGTCACGCCAACTCTCACGCGTGGCCGCTCCTGTCCTCCCCTCACGGAGCCGTGTCCCCAGTTCGTCCCACTGTGGTGACTGCGGTCTGTCCCGACCCGGCCACGGAACACGGGTGCGGATGGACCACCGCGGGTGGGCGCGGGGCAGTTCCCACTCTGGGTCCACTGTGACCAGCCACACGCTCTGCGCGCCTGCTTTCCAGTCCTGAGCCCACGCCCTGCAGTGGCGTTGCCGGTCATTGCGGGGCCCTCGTTTCCCTTGGGGACCTGGCCTGGCTTCTCCCTGCAGCGGTGGGCGGGGCCCTGGCCCTCCGCGCTGTCACCGGCCGCTGCCGGACCTGGAGCCGGACCTGGAGCGCACCGGGCCCCCCGCTGTGCCCCCACGTGGCTCTGTGGGCTCGCGGCTCCACGTGCAGTTGTCGGAAACGACGCAGGCGTCCCAGGGCGGCACTGTGAGCCCCCCGAGTCCCGTCCCTGCCCCCATTCACCGCGGAGTGGGCTCTGGGTCACGCGGCAGCCGCGCAGCCCCCCACGTGGCGTTCCCGCCCGCGTGGGGAGGCCCCTCTGTCCTGGTCGAGGGCCCCTGCTGCTCCGCGCTGCCGCGGCTCGTGCTGTTGGCTGCGTGCGTCTCTGAAGAGATGCCTGTGCAAGTCCTTCGCCTTTTCTTAGTGGTGGGTGCAGGGGCGTGCGTGTGCGCGTGTGCTGTTCTTTTTAAGTTTTATTTTTGGAGAGAATGGAAAGGGAGGGCGAGGAACATCAGCGAGCAGTTGCCTCTCCTGCGCCTCCAGCCGGGGCCGGCCCGCCACCCAGGCTGCACCCCGACTGGGAATCGAACCCGGGACCCTTTGGTTTGCAGGCCGGTGCTCAATCCGCTGAGCCCCACCGCCAGGGCGAGTGGCTGTTGTCACCGTATCCTGTCTGCAGACGCCTTGTCAGAGAACCTGACGCGCCAGCACTTCCTCCCGTTCGGGGATGGGCTTTCTTCTCACTTCCTTGGTGTCTTTGGCAGGAGTTTTGACTCTGATGGACACCCCCCACCACGTGTGTGCCTGGTGCTTCTCTGTCAGCCAACAGCTCGCTGGGGCGGGCGGCAGACACCTGGCTCTCAGGGAGGTTCAGGGACCGACCGCTGCAGGGAGCCAGCGGTGGGGGCGAGAACAGAAATGAGGGTTGGGGTGTCTCGGGTGAGGATCCACGTTTTAGCCACGTAGGAAGTAAGGTGGGGGGTGCTATCAGTACAGCAGCCCTGGGGGTACAGCGGCCACGGTTCTCAGCGTGCGGGGGTGGCTCTGCAGAGCCGTGGCTGGTGGGGCCGTGTCCTGTGCAGGACACACGAGTGCTGCCCCCCTTGGCAACCTCGGGGCTTCCCGGAACCCTGCCCTGCTCTGAGCAGCCTGCCCACGCCTTCCACAGGAACTCTGTCCCCTCAGGGTGACTGCACCCACAGGCGGCGGTGGAGGGTACAGGGGTGATGGAGGTGGTCGAGGGGTACCGGAGGGGGTGCAGGGGGGTAGTAGGATGCTGGAGGGGTGGAGAAGGCGGGGGAAGGGGGAGGGCAGGCGTGCACGCAGCATAGCACTTGTGTGAAGGTCCTGCCCCGAGAGTCCCATAGGTACCTGCTGGCAGCTGTACGTTTAGGGCCCCTCCCTGTGGGACGGTAGCGTGGGGGTCTCCTGTCCTTTTCCAGCACCAGCACTTTCTCCCACGTGGCCCATCAGCCGCACTCTCCTTGGTCCAAGTAGCTGCCTGCCTCGCGCTGCGGGAACTGCCTGTCTCCAGGGTGTGGGCGGGGCCCCCAGGGCTGTGGATTAGGGTTCACCGGCCCCCACCAGGCTGTCCCAGGAGCTGCCCCTCCCAACGCTCCCTGGTTGCTGAGCCACGTCTCAGTGGGCCCCTCCTGCTGGGAGCCACCCTGCTGGCCGCTGCAGGACCCCGGGTGTGGGGGCTACATGCAGCGGTGCTGTGTGGGCTTCGGGTGTGTGGCCCCTCGCCGTGCAGCTTTTGGGCAGCGGGTGGGCAGCAGGAGCAGAGAGAGCTGTGGTCTGCGTCTTTCTGACTGTTGGTTAGTAACCAGGAATTAATTCAATGGGCAGGAGATCCGGAGAGCCAGGTAGTGACCACCCCTGCCTGGGCACCACGTGGAGTCTGCGGGTGTCCCCCGCCAGGCGTCTCTGAACCGGCTTGGGAGGGACCTGGGCACCGAGGCTCGCAGGGCACGGGGCGTGCGGACGGGGCAGCGTGCCGTGCGGCCCCTGCGGGCTTGCCAAGCTGCCCACCACCGCCCCTCCCAGGGGCTGGTGTGCTCCTGGGGTCTGGGCCACAGTGAGTGGGGGTCTTGGGGGAGTGTCCCACCCGTGACTCTGAAACCCGGGGTCCGCTCGCTGAGGAACTGTCGGCAGCTCTGCCCAGACCCTCTGCCCTCAGGGTCCTCCTGGCGGCTCCTCTGCCGTCAGCCCACAGTGGGACTGCCGCCCTCACCGTGCCAGGCCTGGCTGCTGCCCATGACACTGGGCCCAGATAGGTGCAAGCTTGGTGGCCTGGCTGCTGCCCGGACCCGGCCTGTCCCCGTCTTGCCCCTGCAGGGTTCCTCGCAGAGACAGCCCCGCCGGTCAGCCCGCCTCCCAGGGGCAGCGCCACCCCCAGGCTCCCTTCCACAGCTGGCTCCAGGCCTCCTGGGAACTCAGGGACCCAAGTGGTCAGCAGGGGGCCTGGCATTCCAGCCACACAGACACCCGCCGGTGGTGGCCGCAGCTAGGCTGCCTGGTGTCCACCTGGGCCGCCCCTTGCCAGCCCCTCGTCTCGCCTGCCCAGCCCCCGCAGCGGGGGAGGGCCAGAGCACCCCTGGGAGACGGTGGGCGTCAGCCCTGCTTCGGGGCGCTGGCCCTTCCTGCAGGTGGGTCAGCGAGCTTGGCCGCACCCTGGCCTGCACGGGAAGCTGCCCTCACCCCGCTGAGCGACAGGGCTCGGGCAGAGGGGCGCTCGCGGGTGTGGCCACCCTGCACCCCGAGGCGTCTGACACCCTCGCAAGTTTCCCTGAGGTTTCTCGGAATCTGCGCCTGCGGCTTTTCTCGTGGTGAGAACCCCGGCTGTTTCCTCCGGCCGCCGCTCAGACAGGAAGCCGCACCCTTGCCCCGGAACCGACCCGCCCGCGGTGCTCAGGTGGGGGGCCCCAGACGGGCAGGCTGAGGTCGGGTGCTGACACTGTCACTGGGCTTGTCCCCCTAAACAGCGACACCAAGTGCCTCCCTTTCCTGAGCGGTTGTCTGCGGCTGCACCCCATCCAGGCTTGTCTGCGGGTTCACCTCCGAGGCGCCTTCCAGGAGCCGGGCGGGCGCAGGCCATCGGGGCAGCTTCTGCAGGAGGACAGGAGGCCCGTGTGTCCAGGGCCGTTGTGCTCCCTGGGGCTTGAGAGCTGTGCCCCCGGGGGGTGCAGTTGGGGTTGAGGCCTCTGGCACCCCGCCCCGCCCACCCTGCCCTGTGCTTGCGGACGCGCTGGCTCGCTGGCTCTGGGGGCCTTGATGGGGCCTCCCCGCGGTCCATGGGCCTCCTGCCCGGGGTCCGGCCTGTCTCACTGCATAGGGACAGCCATGGTGAGTGGGCACCGTGAGTGACCACTTGGCTGCCCCCACCTCTGCCAGTTCCGAGATCCAGGATTCTCTGCAGGTGTTTCTGGAGGTGGGGGAGGCCCAGGTGCACTCTCCCTGCCGTCAGGCTTGGCAGGGGCTCCAAAAATTGGTCCAGCAGCCTCTCACCCTCAGTAGCCTGTGGTGTGGACCCCCTGGCTCTCCTGCGGGTCCTGAAGCCTCCTGGACAGGGCCAGGCCCCTCCTAACTCCTGCTCAGCTCACAGCTGGCGGGTGGGGGGTGGGGCGCCTTTTCCTGGGAAGGGACGTGTGTCCTCTGGGAGTCCTGGTTGGAAGGTGTGTTCTCCCTCAGGGGCAGGCAGGGCCACTGGGGTCCCGCTCAGCCATTGTAAGCCGTGTCCTCTGCCGAGAACGTCGCCTTGGGGCGGGGTCTTGCTGGGGCCTGCCACTGCCCCACCCCCCAGGTGGTGCGGATTCCTCAGGCCCAGAGGCGGTGTTTGAAGTTAGTTCTGCTTGGTGGAGTCCAGACCCGGGGTGCTATGGGACACCCCTGGAGAGCTTCGGGCTGCTCAACAGGGCCCCACACGTGGCCGGGGTGTGGGCCCTGGGCGCTTCCCAGACGGGTCCCAGCGGGGAGGCAGGGCCCCTCCAGACAGACGTGGAAAGGGGCCTTGACCCCTGCTGCCATGGGCCCCACGTTGCTGTGCACTTGAGGGGCTGCGGTGAGGCCAGTCCCGCCGAGGACGCGCTCCCAGGACCCTGCTGTTGGGTGGGCTGTGGCTGCGGCGCCCGACCCCACGCCGGTCAGCGTGGGAGCAGCACGGGGCACCCTCCTGCGCAGCTGTCTACGGCCGGCCCTGCCCGGGCGGGGCGTCGCCCGAGGTGCCAGTGGGAACCTCCGTGTCGTCACAGGTCTCCTCTGAGCCCCCAGTCTCCATAAGAAAAACAGACGACCCTCCCCCCCAGCATCCCGTGTCTTCGGAGAAGGACAAGCAGTCAGGCTGGCTGCGGGCCCTGGCCAGCTCTTCCGGCAAGGTCTGCAGGAGGGGCGGGAGGGGCGGGGCCTGCAGCGGGAGGGCGGGGCCCGCGGCGGGGGCGGGGCCTGCAGCGGGAGGGCGGGGCCCGCAGTCCCCTCCTTCTGCCCCTGACGTTGACTCCCCTCCCCACAGAGCCTGGGCTGCGTCCACCCTCGCCAGCGCCTCTCTGCCTTCCGACCCTGGTCCCCTGCAGTTTCTACGAGTGACAAAGAGCTCTCCCCACACCTCCCAGCCCTGATTCGAGACAGGTAAGGGCCGCTGCGCTCAGCAGCCACAGTCGCCCAGGCCTGGGGGCAGCGGCAGGTTGGACTCTGCGCCCGTGTCATGGCGCCCGGCGCTGGGCTCCGGCCCGCGTTCCCGAGCACTCGGAGCCAACGCGGCCCACCCGGCTGTGCCCGCCTGAGGGCCGCGCCACCGCTCCCCAGCCCTCTGAGCGCCTGCGCAGCCAGGGCAGCACCGGGCGTGTCCCACCTGCGTGCGCGGCCCGTGTGTAGCACCTGTCGTGTGCACGTGTGCCACGCGGCCCCCAGCCGCTGCAGGCCCTGCGTAGGGACCTGCCCGTTTGAGTTGCCCTGGGCATCTGTGCGTGGCGTGAGGGTGGTTTACGGGCAGCATGCCTGCACCCCAGCCGCCTGGCATGGCAAGTTTTGATGGACGCCAGGGTGAGCTTGGCTGGAAGGTGCGGTGGTGCGGTCCATTTAGGGCCTGGCGGTCGCAGCCCCCAGACAGCTAGCGCGTCCCTGCGCCCTTCATGTCGCCCCGCGAGTACCGGCCCAGGGCGGGGATTGGGGTCGGGCCAAGCCTGCGACCCCAGTGCCCATCTGCCTCTGCAGCTTTTACTCCTACAAGAGCTTCGAGACTGGTGTGGCCCCCAATGTGGCCCTGGCCCCGCCCGCCCAGCAGAAGGTGGTGAGCAGCCCACCATGTGCCACCGTTGTCTCCCGGGCCCCCGAGCCCCTCACCTCCTGCATCCAGCCACGGAAGCGGAAGCTCGCTGTGGACCCGCCTGGGGCCACCGAGACACCAGCACCCCCCGCCGCCGCCCCGGAGGACGACAAGGACTCGGAGGCCGAGGTGGAGGTGGAGAGCAGAGAGGAGTGTGCGTGAGAGCCGCCAGCCCCAAAGGGTCCCTCCGGCCAGCCCTTCCCGGGAGGGGCTGTGGCCAGGCTAACCTGTCGCCTGCACCTCTGTTTGTTTCCAGTCACCTCCTCCTTGTCCTCGCTGTCTTCTCCGTCCTTCACCTCGTCCAGCTCCGCCAAGGACCTGAGCTCCCCGGGGGTGCACGCCCCTCCCGCCCCGTCCGCAGCTCCCGACACCGCGGCCCCCGTCGATGTCCCGAGCGGGGGGCTGGAGGCGGAGCTGGAGCACCTGCGTCAAGCCCTGGAGGGTGGCCTGGACACCAAGGAGGCCAAAGAGAAGTTCCTGCACGAGGTGGTGAAGATGCGAGTGAAGCAGGAGGAGAAGCTGAGCGCCGCCCTGCAGGCCAAGCGCAGCCTCCACCAGGTGAGCCCGGGGCTTGGACGGAGCTGGCCGAGGGCCTGTCGTCTGCAGGAAGTGACAGGGTCGTGGTGTGAAGCTCCGAGTTCCAGTAGGTGACGCCATCTGGCCCCAGCAGCTGTGTGCAGGCGTGACGGGGTCAGCGGGAGCCTGGCTGGGGCAGGAGAGGCACCGGCCCACGTACACCGGCTTGTGATCGCTGCCTCCATCCCCCACACCCGCTCCAGACACTTCCGCGGAAGTGGCTCCTCCCCCTGAGGGGAGTGGAGGCTTGAGGTGGTCTGCGTCCACGTGCACCCCCAAGCAGGACAGATTGGGGACCACCTGTGGGTCCTTAAGCTCAGCCAGTCACCCCAACACCACTTTTCTGCCTTTCCACACTCGCTCCTTTCTTCTCTGACACGTGGGAGAGGCTGCGAGTTCCCAGCGCCTGGGGGTGGGCAGGGCCTTCACACCAACTTCGCTGAATTCACACCCCGGCGGGCGTCTGGCGACTGGGGACAGTGTGGGCTGCCAGCACAGCACAGCCCTGTGGTCCCGAGAGCCCCGGGATTGCAGGCGCCCTCCTCAGAGTGTATTCCAGGCACCAGACTCGGGGCTCCCCTCCCTCCCCAGCCCCAGTTCCGGGTGGAGGTGTGACTTCCCACGTGCATGTTTGTGAGCACGTCGGTAGGGAGTGAGTCACCGGTAACCAGCTGGAGGAGCCCGCAGAGGGGTTGTCTCCATCTGGCCCCATGCCACCTGCCACCGCAGCCAGCCGGGTGAAACCCTGGCTGGAAGGAGGTCCCGGGCACAGGGGGCCTCGGGGGAGGGGGTGTGAGGGCTGCCCTCCGGGTCAGACCCCGGCCCAGGGTGGGTGCCGGGGGAGCGCGCGCTGGGGAGGAAGGGCCTAGGCTGCGGGGCTGGTGGGACAGGCCGGGGCGCAGGACGCCGGGAAGCTGTGGGAAGGAGTCCAGGTGCGGCCACCGGCCACCTCAGGGTCGCAGGTGCCGGGAAGCATCCAGAGCGGCGGGAGGCCGGGCGGGCTGTGAGGCAGGGCGCCCGGGGCGGGGCGCAGGGCAGCAGCAGCGGGAGCCCTGGCCCCGCAGGACCCTGACCCGGCTGCCGTGCAGGAGCTGGAGTTCCTGCGAGTGGCCAAGAAGGAGAAGCTGCGGGAGGCCACCGAGGCAAAGCGCAACCTGCGGAAAGAGATCGAGCGCCTGCGCGCGGAGAACGAGAAGAAGATGAAAGAGGCCAACGAGGCCAGGCTGCGGCTGAAGCGGGAGCTGGAGCAGGCGCGGCAGGTCCGGGTGTGCGACAAGGGCTGCGAGGCCGGCCGCCTGCGCGCCAAGTACTCCGCCCAGGTAGAGGGGCGGCGGTGGGCGGGCGCTGTGCCCCGGGCTCTGCTGCAGGGGCTCCCGGGACCCTGGGCGGCCGGCTCAGCAGCCCCGCCCCCCGCCTCGCTGCGGCCCTGCTGGGGGGAGGGGCGCGGGCTCCTGTCTCGGGTTCTGCCGTGCCCGGCTGGTGGCGGGCGGCCGCTGACGCCTGGGTCCCTTCCAGATCGAGGACCTGCAGGTGAAGCTGCAGCACGCGGAGGCGGACCGTGAGCAGCTGCGCGCCGACCTGCTGCGGGAGCGCGAGGCCCGGGAGCACCTGGAGAAGGTGGTGAAGGAGCTGCAGGAGCAGCTGTGGCCGCGGCCCTGCCCCGAGGCCGGCGGTGGCGGCCGCGGCGAGAGCCCCGCGGAGCTGGAGCCCTAGTGGACCCGCCTCCTGCAGTCCGTGTGGACGCGGCCGGCCGGGCGGGCGGCGGGCGCCACGCCTGGGGGGACTGCGTGCCGGGCGGGCCGCCCCTCCCGGCCCAGATAGCACAACGTCTTACTGTGCCTACTACAACCAAGCGCGTGTTTGGAACCACACCCTTCCGGAACCCACTGCAGTTTTCTGGCCAAGTTCAAGGGAGCAGGCCGCCCCGGCAGCTGGGAGTGAGGACAGCCCGGCGGCTGCGGGGACATCCCAACGTGTACACTTTTGTTATAAGCTATTCAGCCAGTAAGAAGACTTGATATTCAGAAAAACCAACATGTTTTTTAATGACTAACTTTTAAAAGCCCCACCAACAGGTGACACCGTTTGAGGACCCACTAAGGGAGCCGGGTGGCAGCTGTCCCACCTGGTGAAGCCATCACAGCCCGTCCGCACCGGCACCGCGGCTGCCGAGGACAGAAGGGTTTTCTCCAGAGTCTATATTTTTTCAGCGACAAGGACCGAGGTCTCCGTGCTGCCGCCCGGAAGAGCAAGCAGCGCCCGCCCCGAGCCGACACTGCCGCCTTACGCCCGCCTGCCGCCACCGCGGGCGTCCCCAGACTGCCACGGGCGCCGCCTGCCGGGGGGTGGCAGACCGTTGCGCCCCCTGACCCGGCCGGCGTCGCGCCTCCTTCCTGGGACTGAGGCCGCAGCATCGGAACAAAACAGCATTATTTCACCGTTTCTTTTCCTTTTTGTTTGTTTGTTCATTTAAACGTATATTTAGAACTGCACTTTGTCGGAACTCTCCCTCCTCTTTTCGTCCCCGGTCACCCGAGGTTTCACTCCCAGTGTTGACGCAGCGCAGAGCAGGTGGCCTCCCCGTGCCCCGGCGGCAGCAGCCCTGGTGCTTGTGAACAGGGGCCCACGGGACGCACACCGAGCTCGGGGGGGTTCTGTGCCTTCCAGCATCTTGTACGGGAATCCGACTCACCTTCCCCCGGGCCTCCGTCTGCCGCAGCGAGCAAGTCTGCCGCCCTCAACATGAGTTCCCTGCATTTATTCCAAATAATCTCGTTTACTCAACTGTTTATGCAACTCGTATAAGGTTTCTTACGCCCAAGCTTGAAGATGATTTCCCAGTAGACCAGAGGCGCCGCCCACCCGAACATGATGGTATTTATTTCCTCGAAGAAGATCGTACCGGATCCTTCGCTTGACTCCGTGCCTGCCTGGTGGCGGCGGCCGCACAGACAGGGCGGAGACGTGGGTGCTGACATCCTCCGCAGGGTTCGCCCTTGGTTTACTGGGGGGCCCAGGTGCTGCTGGACCCCCTTCTGAAGTGCAATGCAAAAGGGACACCGTGTATACGCAGCGTGTGTTTGGGTTTTGTTTTTCCTCTCGCTTTGTTTTCCTTTGCAGTTATTAACTCTGTATGCATGGAATTTAACTTCTGCCGTACGTATCCCCTCGATGGGCATTATTACCGTGTCGTGTAAGGGTCACTTGTTAGGCAACTGTCAGAATGCCGTGTCAGCCTTGTTTCTCCAGAGTTGTGTTTTTTTCAGTCATTTTCCAAGGGAAACTAAAGGGTTTAGTTGGAGCTTTACGTGTGTCGTGTGCTTCTGTGCGGCTGCCGGTCGGGGCGCAGCGGGGAGACCGAGGCTGCGGGCACCCCCGTGGCTTCTGAGTTCTCAGGCTCCAGGTGAGATGAGCTTTTCCAGGTTGTGCGGGAGGGCCCCCCGCATCCCCACCCGGCTCCGCCCCGAGTGCTGGGCGCCGGCAGCCTGTCTCCGGGAGCTGAGGCCCGAGCCCCGAGGGGCCCAAGGCTGGCGGCAGGCCCCCTTCACCAGCAGCTCCGCCTCCCGGCAGCTTCCTGGGGGAGGCTGCTGGGCAGGGCTGTCCGCTCCCCAGTGGGCCCAGAGCAGCCCCCAGGGCAGGCCTAAGGCTCAGTGGCTTCTCGGAGGGAGCAGAGGGTCTGTCTTGGCTGCGGCCTCCCTGTGTGTGACACGTGTTGTCAGGCGGCTGTGGGGCGAGCCACCTCCGGTTGCTGGGAGAGCCTCCCCGAGGGAAACACAGCAATAACACATCACGGAGCAGCTAACCCACCCCGACCCGCTGTCGCCCGGAGCCGCCCTGCACCCCGCGTGGCTGGGTGGGGCCGAAACCCCCTTACCTGGTGGCCATGTTGCTTCCGGGGGTGTCACGGAACTCGCCCTCTGCCGGAGAGGGTCCGAGGCCCTCGCGAGGCTCCGCGGGACCCCACCCTGGGTGCTGAGCCGGCCCCCCGGCCCCAGCCTCTGGAGGAAGCTCAGTCTCCCCTCCAGTCAGGAGTCACAACGACCTTTTCTTTCGATTAAGGAAAAACACAGCTCAACCTTCGTACCCTCCAGGAGCGCCCGCCTCGCAGTCCCTGTCCCTCTGCTGCTGCTAATGACCATATGATGACTTACTCTACTATTCGAAAACTATTTTTATGTAATTAATGTATGCGCTCTTGTTTATAAATGCCTGATTTAAAAAGAAAAAAACAGCTTGGCATGTTTCTCTCTTCCGCTCTGCACCCGCTGGCCCTTGGCACCCGTCCCCCGGCCGTGTACAAGGAAGGACTTGGCGGGTGCCCCCCACGGCCCCTCCCTCCCACCCGCCCCCTCTTGCTTCCCCACCGCCCGGGCCCAGGAAGGGGCAAGGCACAGCCTATGCTATTCAGTCCCCCCAATTCCTCCAACCCCGGTACTGTGGGGGTGCTGGAGGCCGCGCCCTGCTCCGTGGGCTCCGAGGCCTGGCCCCCCCAGAGCTAGCCCCTGTCTTCCACGGGGAGGGGAACAGGTGGTGTCACCATGGATTTCAAAGTGTTGCCCTGTGGGAGAAGCTGAGGTCCCTCCACGTGCCCGCCTGACTCCCGGCTTCCCCCCATCCTGCCGTGCTGGCCCTGGTCGCCAGGCTGCCTTCGGCCACCCACACCCGGCCTCCCAGCCCTGCCCCAGCCCCGCGCTGGACACCTGGAGAGCCTGGTGGGCAGGAGCACGGGCCCAGCCCCCAGGACGATCCCCGGGTCCTTGTCTCCTACAACCTTGGGAAACACCTGATCCTGGGTCTCTGGGTGCAGACCACCTCTCTCCCTCAGGGGGTGGGAAAAGACGCCACCATCGGGCTGGCCAGGCTCGGGGGGTGGACCGTGGGGCCCAGGGGGCGGCCAGCCCCACTCCGCTGCTGGCAACTCCTAGAGCCCCAGAGCCTGGGCTCCCTGCAGCTGCCCCACACGGGGCCGGAGGTGGGCAGGCCAGGTGGCCAGAGACCCCGGAGCCCTGCCTGGGGCCCCGGGTTGTGGACAGCAAACCCGCCTCTTCGGGGCACAACTCTCCCCACAGTACAGGCATCACCTGGGCCTGGTTTCCCACGGAGTTGTGGGGCCAGAATCTGCAGGGCTGGATTCAGGGGCTCTGCCCTCTCTGTGGGGCAAGCATAGCCCACCCCCTGGGCAGCTGGACCCCACACACCAGAGGAGGGAGGCAGGGCGTGAAGGCAGGGTGGCGTGGTCCCTCCTGCCTGACCACGGCTACTGTGTGGGTGCTGGGTACGCCCAGCACTGCCCACTGGGAGGTTGCCCTCACTGTTCTGGGGTCTCCTGAGTGTACAGCCAGCCACTGGGGCCCGTTGGGGTCCCAGGTTCCTGGACCTGTGGAGTGAGCCAAGGGACGCTGGGGTGGGCGGTACCACCTTGCTTCCGCCGGAGCCCACAGGGCGGGCTGTGCGACCCTGATGGTTCCTGGGACGGTCCGGACTTGCTGTTGTCACTGGGCCTTGGCCCCCACACGGACATCCCCACCAGGGCCTGCACGTGGGTGCCCGGAGCCGCGAGAGGCCCCGTGATGGCTCCACGTGCTGAGGGAGGCTGTGCCTTGTCCGGCCCAGACCCCTTGGCACTCACCCCGACCACTCGAGGCCCAGATGCCACTCGGGGCCTCCCTTTCAGGCAAGGAAGGAGCCAGGCCACAGGGCAAGGAGGCAGATCTGGATGGGCAGCTGGGGTCTGGGACGGGAGGGGCTCCCCTGCCTGGGATGGCCGGCCCTGCCTGAGGCCGCAGAGGTCAGCGAGTGGTGTCCTGTGGCCGAGGGGCTGGGCGGGGTACTGGGCTCCGGCGTGGGTGGCTCTGCCGTCCCAGACTTCACTTTGGTAGAAACTTCAATCGTTAAAAAAGACCTTGCACTCCCCACCCCCAAGAGGAAACAGGATGGGAGTCACCTGGGGTCAGGACCCTTTCCCCAGTGTCATTCTGAGGGGTCAGGGAGCCCCCTGTGGGTTTAGGGGAGAGGTCAGCATGGGGGTTCCCCCTCCCCAAAATGCCTCCGAGGCAGAGCAGACCCTCCCACTGCCACTTCTGGGCTGGCCCCTGAGGCCTGGCCTCAACCTGGGGGCTCTGAAGGCAGCTTCCCCTCCCCTGCTGGCCCTGGGGATGAAGTTGGCCCCATGCAGAGGGGTGGACACTGGGAGGCTGTAGGGTCCTAGCTCTGTCCCCTTCCCCCACCCCCGGCTTTCACTTCTGCCTGGCCCGCCCTCAGCCCCGGCCCTCAGCTGCGCCTGCCCATCCCCTCGGGGCCTCCGCAGCTCTTCCAGGCTGCCAGCACCCCCAGGACCCCACCCTCCACCCTGTGGTCAGGGGGCCTACTTGCAGGCTGAGCACCCAACTCTGGCCCTTGTCTGGGAAGGTGTGTGCATGACACGCCCGCCGGGAAAGAGGAAGCCGCCTGTCCACTCGCAGCGGCAGCAGCTCCGCCCAGCCCCCCCACCCCCGGCCTCCTCCCCACCCACACCCCAGCCTGCCCTGAGCCCCCAGACACCCTCTCTTCCTCACCTGGCCTGTCCTGTCACAGGGTCACCTCTTCTTGTTGGCCAGGGAGAGACCGGCTGGAGGGCCTCAGGGGCCGGCTCTGCCTGACAGGTCTGGAGGCAGCTGGAGGTCCCAACCCTGGCCAAATTGAGGTGCCCTGGGTGACCATCCCCTGCAGAGAGGTGGGGGTCCTGTAGAGAAAATAGGGGTCGCCAGCCCACCCTCCCACCTGTCCCTGAGGACAGGCTGTGCCCGCACGAGAGGGTGGGACCGGGACCCTGCGCTGCTGGCCCAGCAGGATGAAACCAGGGGCTTGGATGGCATCCCAGCCCCCAGCAGCCCCTCAGACGCCCACTGTGCTCTAGGGCAGCAGCCCTCCTGTCCACCCCGCCCATACCAGGCCCTGGAAGGGGCAGGAACAGAACTTTGGGGGCCTGGATTCCCACCAGCCCCTGCCCCCACATACTGATGACGTGCACCATGCAGGCTCCACGAACACGGCCATCTGTGCCCGGGCCTGTGCCAGGCGCGGGGGTCCACGGGGGATGAGGCTCCCAGCCGGGAGCAGGTGGCCCCACGGCAGGGGGGGGACAGGCAGGTGGAGCCGGCCTGGCTTGTCTTTGGAGCGTCCTGCGCCGGACAGGTGTCTGGCTGTGCTGGGTGGGGCCTTCCCGCTCCAAGCCTGGCCCGGCAGCCCTAGCGGGCAGGATGCTTGGCCCGAACTCTGCTAGGTCCCTCCTGCTGCCACGGAGGCCCATTCCAGAAACCTCCGGGGACGGGGCTGGAGGCAGCTTGAGGTCGGGCTCAGGTTCCTGTCCCCGTCAGGCCCCTACCCGAGGACATGTGTCCGGGGGCGCTCGAGTCCAGCCCCCGGCCCAGCCGGGGATGAGAGAGGGGAAGGCAGGAGAGGTGCCCCCGGTGCTCAGTCAAGTGTGCCCTCTCCCTGCCTCTGCCCCCTTCTCCCAGCCCCCTCCACGCCCGCTCCTGTTCCCTCTCCCACGGGTCCCCTCCCCTGCACTTGGGGCCCTCGAGCCCCTCCTGCCAGCCCGGCCCAGGCCCGGCCCCTCGGAGCAGAGGTGCCACTCCACTGAGCAGGGCTCCCTGGCCAGCCCTCTCTCCACCAGGTCCTCCGGCTCGTTCTTTGTGTCAATGGGGTCCCCAGGTCCCCAGCGGAGGTGGGAGTGGGGTGAGAGGCATCGGAAGACCCCCAGAAGGAAGGCTGCACTTCTTGCCCTCCAAAGCCAAGCCCCCCAGGTTCTGGCCGAGCAGGTGAGGTGGGCCTGGCAGGGTGGTCCTGGTCCAAGAGGGTCGCCAGGCCCTGCCCCTGCAGCCCAATTCATGCCCTGGTCTGGGTCCACGGGCACAGATGCCAGCCTGCGAGCATGTGAGGGTGGCACACGTGGGGCAGGAGCTGAGAAGGGTCCACCCCTTGCCCTACTCAGTGAGTGGACACAGGGCCGGGGGCTCCGCTGGACGAGAGGAAGAGGCTGGGCCACAGGAGCAGGGAGGGGCCCCCGGCAGCCGGGGGCTGGCAGGACGGGAGGCCTGGGCACAGGAGGGGCCCTGGTCTGTGGCACAGTGTCCAGGCCCTGGGAGGCTGGTGTCTGCTGCAGTGGGTACACGCGTGTGCAGGACACACCAGGGTAGCAGGGCTGGCGTGCGCCAGCGGAGCCGGGCACAGCCCTTCCCTCTCCGCTTCCGCACGGGGCTGGCAGCAGGTGCGGGGCCTTGACCTGCTGGGTATGTGGCATCCACCCCAACTTCCTGTTTCTAAGGGAAAACAGTCCCAGAAAAGGCTCCCCGCCCAGGCCTGGGGGTGCTGAGGTGGGCTGGGAGGGGTGGCGTTGCTTCCAGAGGCCAGGGGACCAGCAGCGTGGCCGGGAGTGTGGCCTCCCTGTGTCACCGCACTCCGGCCGCCGCCCGGCAGGAAGGCGGTGACCCATTGGGACAGGCCCGCGTGCTGGGGGCCCACGCTGGTCGGGGCTCTGCCCCAGTGTGGCCTCCCACTGCCTGCTGCTCTCCCCGCAGGCACCTCCTCTGGCTGGGCCCCCACAGGACCCCGTGGGGCTGGCAGTGGGCAGGGGTGCCCTGGGCAGAGGGCCCCGAGGTGGGCCAGGCCTGCCCCCAGCTCCTAGGGGAAGTGGGAGGCAGAGAACCCCCCACCCCGAGTTACACTGCTGGTTCCAAATTTCCGAATTCTGGCTCCTTCTGGCCGGGCTTGTCCTGCCGAGAGTCCCGCTGGCCCAAGGGGCCTCCCGGCAGCGCTTCTTAGGGGACCCCGAGCCCCTTTCCCGTCCAGAGTGTCGGAGCCGCACAGGCGGGTGGGCGCAGCCGCGCCCCGAGTCAGACGGGTGTGGGCGTCGCGGGGCGTGAGTCACGGGAGGTGCTGCCCCCCAGGCTCCTGCGCCCTCCGTGCTGCGCAGGCTGCCCCTCCTCCCACAGGTCCGCCCCGGGACCCTCGGACCGACCGGGCGAGCAGGAGGGCCACTTGTTGCGGGGGACCTGCCCCCCAAGTATTGATGACGTGCTCAGCCCTACGCCCCCGCCGCCCAGTTTCAGTTCCCCGCCCGCGCCCGGCTGGGGAGCCAGGGGTGTCCGGGGGTGGGGCGGGGTCTGGGGGCAAGTGGGGCTGGAGGCCCGGCCTGAGGCCTAGGTTCTGGGGGCCCAGTGCACCCCGAGAGCTTGTCGCCGCTGGGGGACATGACCAGGTGTTCGGAGTCCGAGCGCCCCAAGGCCTGTGCGGGTGGGCCCCGTGCTGCCCCGGAGGCGGCGGAGGAATGTGGGGAGCAGCGTGGGTCCCCGAGGCTCGGCCGGGGGCCAGAGCGCCCCCAGAACCCGCGCTCGAACCAGTGCCCCCAGAGTGGGCTCGCTTAGCCCACTTGCATGCCCTTCATCTGGGGTCTCGCCCTCGTTTTCTGCCATTTCTGGGCAAAGCCCCAGCCTCGAGTGCCCCGCTGCCCCATGAGCCGGGCATCAAGAAGCCCCCGCGGGCCGCGACCACCGGGCACCGGCCTCCTGGGGGCAGCCTGTGTCCCCCTCTGGGCTGCACCTCCCTGGGACCCCGGTGGCCTGGCTGGGAGGTGGGGTGGGGGGCCCTGCAGGATGCGCCTCAGAGACTCTGGGACCACAGTGCTCCCCTTTCCTCCTCCCGGCTGTCTTCCCGGTGGTCCCCCCTCCTCCACCCACCCTCCAGCTCGCTGAACTAGTTGTCGGTCACTTGGACCCCCACTGCACCCGCAGCCCCCAGCCCTGCACAGCTGCCCAGGCTCTGGCTGGGAGGAGTTGCCCGGAGGAGAGGTGTCCAGCGTGTTGGGGAGTCTCACTGTCTGGAAGCCACGTGGTGGGGACCAGCCCTGTAGCTGCATCCCGCACAGCTGGCCGTCCTGCCGGGCTTCCTGGCTGGATGATGCCCCCGTTCTTGCAGGAGGTGTCCCTGCCCATGCAGCAGGTGGCCTCGAGCCCAGAGCTGCAGTGTGGGTCACCGCCCGGCCCGGCCCCCCCACGCGTGCTGAGGGGGGTGGCAGTAGCCCCTGGGTTACTCAGGGCAGCCTCTCCCCGCCTGCTCTGGCCTCCTGAGCTCCCAAGGTCACCCGGGTCTCTTCGGAGGGGACAGGGCAGGAGGGGGCCCGGGCAGCTGTGTCTGTCCTGGAGCTGAGAGCTGTCAGCCTTGCAGTGGGCTCGCTGGACGGAGCAGGCCTGGTGACTCTAACACGCCCCAGGACTAAGGCACCCCGGTTCGGTGGGCAGTGAGACATAGGGGCCAGCCTGGCAGGCGGGTCACCGGGGGCCTCTAGGAAGCCCTGCCTGGGGCTCCCCCACCGGGGAAGAGACCAGGCCCCGGGAAGGGAGGCCTCCGGGGGTGAGTCCTGGGTGACCCGCCCACCAGCAGGAGAAGAGGCCAGGAGGTGGGGGGAGGTGGTGCAGACAGGAAGGGCTCTGTGTCCTGCCGACCACAGGGCCGGCCGCTGGGTGGTCTGAGAGGCGTTGCTGGCCAAGGCCCAGGCCCTGCAGGAAGGTGGCCGGGCGGGGAGGGCAGGTGCCCCACCTCTGGTCTCGGCGTGTGTCCCTCTGTCTCTGGCACTGGGCTCTGAAGGAGGGGTCAGGGCGCCGCTCACCAAGGGGGTGCCGCCCAGGGGCTCCCGGTGTGGAGACAGCTTCGAACTGAGAGGCCGCTGGTTCGATTCCCACTCAGGGCACCTGCCCGGGACTGGGCTGTGGGCCGACAACCAACTGATGCACATCCCTTCTCTCCTGTCTCTAAAAAACAAACCCAAAAACCTCAATAAAGAATCCGCGGAGCGAATGGACTGTCCAGTGGGCCGCCTGGGCCAGTGCTGCGCCTTCAGAGGTCAGCAAGCAAGGGGAGGGCCCACAGGGAGACCGAGGCTGGGGGAGGAGGGCTGTGGTGGGCTTCAGCCAGACCTGGACGCGGACCCCTCCTCAGCCTCCGGGGGCTGTGGAGCCTCCTGGGTGTAAGATCTGGGCGGCAGCAGCCTGATGTCACCCCCTCTACCAGCTGCTGCCCACTGGCCGCACCCCAGCAAGAAGGAGGGTGGTTTGGGGCCTCTGCCCACCCTGGGAGGAGGCCAGCCCTGATTGTGGCGTCAGTGACCAAGCCTCGGTCAGTCACCCTCTCCCCTGTCCCAGGGGCTGTGGCCCCCAAAAGACCTGCTGTCCACCAGCGGAGGCCCACTGGCCCAGTGAACCAGCTGCCTACCTCTTCCCCCTCAGGGGCCTGTGGACGCTGGGCAGTGGGTGGGCCAGGGGACAGCCCTCTTCTCCACCGCAGGGCCCTGTCCCACCCAGCACGGCCCTGGGGTCCGAGCAGCCTCTGCCCACCAGGCAGCTGCAGGGTCCCCTCTTGTCAGGAAGCTGAGGGGCTCGTCCTGCCTGGACTGGCGCTGGAGACCACGGGATTTCCCGCCACATGTCTGCGGAGACGGGCCAGCCGAGAAGTGGGCTCTGCTCGGTGTCCACAGGAGCCCAAGGCAGCTGACCCCGTCCTGCAGCCACGGCCCGTGGCCCTGCCGGGGCGCCCTGCCCTGGGCCGCGGGTTCAGAACCGCACACCCAGCGCCCGGCCGCCTGCTGCTGGGAGGAGGCACAGCTGCCACCTCTGTCCCCGGCTCTTTCTTTCTAAACATCATTCCCATTGTTTTCCTTTCGAAGGAAATGTGGTTTCGTCCTGAAGGGAAGAAGGAGCTGCAGCTGCTTTGCTGAATCTCGGGCCGGCGTGGGTGGACCAGTGTAGGAAGAACTTGCGTCCGACGGGTCCACCAGGACTCCTGCTGGAGGCTGGGCCCCGATCCCGGCAGCCGGCGCCCCGGCCCAGCCCCTCCCCACTCCTCGGCCACACGGTGGCAGGGACCTGTGTCACAGGCCCTGGGCCTCCACCAGCTGCGGGCAGGACAGAGCCTCTCAAGCTGGGACGTGGCCTCTGGCCCCTCTGCAGGGACAGTCCCGAGGCAGAAGTCCTGCCTGCAGGTGGCATGGCGGCCACCGGAGCTCCTGCAACCAGAGAGAGGCTGGCAGGTGCGGTGGCCCCAGCTGTCACCGTGGGGCCAGGACTGCGGCCTCTTTAGGCCCTAGTAGCGGCCCTGGGTTGGAGGGGAGAGGGGAGGCCTAGGCCTGCGGCTCAGCTCCTCACTCCTGCATGGGGCCCGTCCACCAGCCCGCGATGGGCCTGGAGGGAAAACTGGGTGGGAACCCTACCAGCAGAGAAGCAGGAAGGGCGGGCGACAGGCTGGCCGGGGGGCTGACGTGGGGCCCGTCCCACATCCTCCCTGCTCCCCCCGCCTCGCAAGCAGAGCAGGAATTCCATTCGCACCGGACGCCCCACCGCACCTAGAATCACACCCATCACCACCCACCCACCCACCACCCATCTGCCTGGCCACCCTCCCCTGGTCCACACTTCCACCCGCCCGCCATCTTTCCGTCCCCGCCCGGCGGTCCTTCCCGCCTCCCTCCTGAGCCTTGTCCGTCTCCCCCTGCCCGGCTCAGAGCTCCGGACACAGCTGCCCCAGCGCCGCCTGCGGGAGCCGGGCGGCGAGACGTAAGTGGCGAGCTGGCACACGCGTGTGCCAAGGACGGAACATGGGCCCTGGGGTGAGTAGGTGTCGCTGGGGTGGGGGGCAGCCAGGGAGGCGCCCTGAGGAGGCCCCTGGGAGATGAGGCCAGGACCAGCGCGAAGCCCTGAGGCGGGGCCCCGGGGCTGCATGTCTGGCCCGGAAAGAGCAGGAGAGGAGGACGTGGGTGGGGGGCACTCCGGGGTCCCTGCCGTGTAGCCTGACGGCTCCTGCTGGGCTGGGGTGAGGCCAGGCCGGGGTGAGATGCGGCCGGGCCGGGACCAGACTTGCGGTGGCCGCAGAGCAGGGAGCAGGCAGACGGGTGCCGGCCTCCGGGGCCTGAGCTGGCCTGGGGGATGAGCAGGAACTCGGTTTGGGGTGTCTTTAGTCTGATGAGCCTTCAGCACCCCGGGGAGGCCGCCCTGACGCTGGCGGGCTGCATGTCCCACGGCTGGCGGTCTGGGGCTGGAGCTGAGGAGGGGCCGGGCCGCAGACGGGAGCAGGAGCTGGGTGAGCACCCCGGGGAGGCGGTGGGACTGAGCCCCAGCCCACAGCAGCGCGTGGCCTTGCAGACACGTGGAGGAGTGTCGGGGTGGATGGGCCCGGGCCGTGCACACAGGTGACTGCAGTCAGGGGGCACGGGGCTGGGGGTGGTCCCTCCCCATTCCTGTTTCCCCCAGGGGGACAAAGCAGGTGGTCCGCTGAGAGGATGGGGGGCTGCAAGGCAGAGGGCAGCGGGGGCCAGGTGAGGGCCTTGGATGCAGGCTCTCTGGATGCCTGAGCCCATGGTAGCTGCGGCCAATGTCAGCCCCCTAGCCCCCCGGCAGCCCCACGGGTGCACCCTGGGTGCGTTTCAGCAGCTGAGAGACCGGGAAAGCGGAGAAGGTTTTAAAAATTTTAAGGTTTTAAGATTTTATTTTTAGAGAGGGGAAGGGAAAGAGGTAGAGAGGGAGAGAAACATCCATGTATGGCTGCCTCTCACCTGCCTCCAGCCACGGACCTGGCTGGAGACCTGGCTGGCAGCCTGGTCATGTGCCCTGGCTGGGAAGTGACCTCTGGGTTTGCAGGCCGACGCCTTATCCACGGAGCCAGCAGCCAGGGCTCAAGAAGTAGTTTCTGCAGACAGGCAGCCCATTTCTGGCAAGCCGGTCACCTGCTCACGGCCTTGATTTCCCTTTTGGGAGCTGGTCTGACTTCCCAGCCACCCGAGGGCCCCTGCGTCCCCACCAAGGCAGGGGGTGTGGGAAGCAGGGAGGGCGCAGTTGGATGGCTTCCCTGCAGGACTGGGGAGAGTGTGGGACGCAGACGTGCCAGCCCGGAGGGCGCCTGGCAACCACCCCTGGTGGGAACTGGGGGCCCGAGGAGCTGCTGCACCATCACAGAGAGTCACTCAGTTCCCAGGTTCGAGCACTTTATTAAGGCCAGTGGCTGTGAGGTCCTCGCGGGGCTGCCTTGGCCCCCAGTCAGGCTGCCCCGGGAAGGCCGGGGGGCCAGTGCCCAGGAAAGCAGAGGCAGCCTTGCTGGCCTTCCCGAATGAGGGGGTCTCCTGAGGGGTGGCACGGCCTCGGGCTGGTGGCTCCCCCAGGCGGCAAAGTGGCCCCCCTACTCCGGGGCTGTGGGGCCGTCCCCAGGGCTGTGGGGCTGCTGGCCGGTCCCCTTGGCACAGACGCGAAGGCGTGTGAAGGCGGTGGGCAGCGTGCGGCCCAGGAACGGCGGGGCGGTCACGTCTCGGATCAGGATGACATACTCCCCTGCCGGAGACCAGACCAGCTCGCACGGGTGCCCAGCGGCCTCTCCTACCGGGCTCCTGCCCGCCCGCACCAGCAGCCTGGGCTCCCTGCACCCAGGGCACCACGTCTGCAGGGACCAGGCCCCGCGCAGCCCGGGGCAGAGGCATGGGAGTCCCTGGAGGCTGGGCTGGGGCAAAGCCCCTCCCGGCGAAGCGAAGGGGCCGTGTGGCTGGGTACAGGGGTCCTTTTGAAAGGACTTTGCCATCTTTCAGGAGAAAAATGGCTCATTTCCTCTCTAGTGAAGACCCTGAAGACCTGCGTGTCTCTCCTGACGCCCCCCCGGCCCAGCTGTAAGAGGGGTTTGCGGGGGACCAAAGGCGACCGTGGGGGGCCGCTCTGCGGGGGACCCCGGTGGGAAGGAAAAGTGCTTCTCCTCCCTGCCGCCTGTAAACTTTCTGGAGAGCTTCAAACTTGGAGAAGCCGTCAAAAAAAAGAAAATAAGGAATAACAGAAAGTGAGGTTGCCGTGGAAACCGCCGGGCTGGCACGGGAGCCTGGAAAAAGCTCACGCCAGGAACTGGCGGCCACAGCTGACCGGGGCGCGGGAGCCGGCTGCTCCGGGGGACGTTCCAGCGCCCGGTCCGGGCGGCAGGCGCGAGGCGACCCACCACTCGGCTCAGCGGCAGCGGCTGTGCTCCTGGGTCGCGACCGCAGGGGACGCAACTGGCCTTGGCCCGGAGTCGGGTCCCTCGGGAAGTCGCAGCCGGGGGGCGGCCGGGGCGCCTGGGAGGGGCCCCATCCCGAGGCCTGGGGCACCGGGCCTCCCTGGCCGCTGCGGTGAAGGGCTGCGCATGGCAACGGCCGTGTTTCCAAGCAGCCGGTCTCTAGGTGTTCCCGAGAACTCAGCCGCCAGCCACCGCCAAGGGCACCGCGGGGGCTGGGGGCTCCACAGGCAGCGGCCGCAGAACCAGCCCAGCCCTCGTGTGACCTCGTCCCGAGGCCTCTGGGTGGAAGGGAAGGAACCTGGCTGGGGGCCACCTTGCTGGCCTCAGGAGCCGCCCAAGGCCGGGCCCCAACCGCCACGTGGTCCCCCTTGCGTCCAGCACCCCCACGGGGCCCGGCCTGCCCCTCAGGGACCAGGCCACCCGCCGCCTTCGCCCCTCGCTGCCTGGAAATTGTTTCTCCTCAGGGCCCCTCGGAGTCCTGGTGACCCCCTGCTGGCTGCTCCCAACAGGGGCAGGGAGGGGCGTCCCCTCTGCCTACCCATACCACCCGCTCTCCAGTCACTCACGGGGTCCTGAAGGGGGTGACCTGTTGGCTGTGGCTGCTGTGGGGCTGTCAGACCACAGGGGAGGGGGGGCACTGCCCAGACCCCCGCCACCCCTGCACAGGGCCTTTTGGGGCTTTGCTCACAGAGGCAGGAGGGGTGGGAGGGGGTCCTGGAGACCGAGGCAGGGACATCCGCCTGGGCTGAGGGGACAGGCACCCAGAGTTGGGTAGCCCGGCCAGTCCCTGAAGCTCTCCTGAGGGACCAACCCGTGGTGGGGATGCGGGGTGTCCATGTCCCCTCCACCTGCCAGGACCCTGCGGCCCGGCCCTTGGGGGTGTCAGGAAGAGCCTGACTCCCGCCCCAGGCCCACCCACAGCCACGTTCAGAGGAGGGGGGCAGTGCCCACCGTCCGGAGGTGACATAAATGACCAGTATGGACCTGGGAGCTAGAGATGGCCTCCCCCTGCCACCTACCTGGGAAGGCTGCTGTGCCCTGCTCGGCCCCAGCCACCTCGTCAGGCCTGTGGGAAGAAGAGAAGGAAGGACCTAAGGGCACATCCCAGGGCCCCATGGGTGCAGCACCTCACACACATGCGCGTGCGCACACACACGTGCACACACGTGCACACACACGGCCACAGCACTGGACCCTGCGCACCTCCGAGGACACAGGTGTGACTGTCCTGGCTTTGGAGGCCAGGCTGACTGCTTGGCCTGCATGTGCCTGGCTGAGAGGGTCACAGG
Organism: Noctilio leporinus; assembly: GCA_004026585.1. Lineage (NCBI taxonomy): Eukaryota > Metazoa > Chordata > Mammalia > Chiroptera > Noctilionidae > Noctilio > Noctilio leporinus. Next base: position 45,308 of record PVIW01006747.1, on the reverse strand, counting down.
AGGCGACCCCACTCTGCCCCTCCGCCTGGGCATCTCGCTGTCTAAACCCAAACATGGACCAAACAGAGCCGTAGCCGGAGGGACAGCCCCCACCCTCCGCCCGCCGCCACCGCTGTGGCAGGTCCAGGCGCCCAGGCTGGGGGCAGAGCAGGTGGATCTGAAGACACCTCGGAGCAGAGCCGGCCACGGGGGCGGCACGGGCTGGCCGGCAGAGGCCACAGAGACGGCCGGAGATGGGTCTCAACGGGCTGGGACCAAGGCACTGTGTCCCTCCCAGAGCTGAAGGGCTTTACCAGCTTGTGAAGAAAAGTCACAGGTGAAGGCAGGGTGGGCGGGGTTCCTGGGACAGGCCATGGGGACCCCCCCTCCTGGCCAGGGTCGCCTGGACTCTGGAGGGCTGGTGAGGGTGGGGGGCAGGCATATGACCCATGTCAGCATTTCCGTCTCCCTCCTGAAATCGGAGGGTTCCAGGGGGCCCAGCAGCCATGGGGTTTCCACCCGATGACAGTGGGTGACCGGCCCCCACGCCTGCCCCAGGGAGGGTCACGTGCCCTGAAGGCACCGACTGTGTCCTCCCTGCTGTGGGGGCACCTGGCCTGGCGCTCCTGCTGGGCCCTGGGTCAGACTGTCCAAGTCCTTTGGGGACAAGGTGTGGACGCCTCTGGGTGTGTTTCTGGGTGGCACCGAGGCTCCAGGTGCAACCAGCTGGGCTGGGCCCTGAATTATCCAACAGCAGGGGCTTGGGGGGCCCCAGGGGGACCCCCCTCCGGCCCTCCATGGTGGGGTGCTGCCTGCCACTGGAGGGCAGGAGTGTGGGACCCCCTGGCTGGGGCTCCGAGACCTGCCAGGATCTGACCCCAGGCCAAGCGTGGTTTGGGCCATCAAAATGTAAAGACGAAAGATTTAAAAATGAGTTCATTTCGAGTGATGCCTCCCCGCGCACGGGCCCACGAGGGGCAGAGGGGCAGAGGGGCAGGCGACCGAACGCCTTGCAGACCCGTCCCCTGTGGGCAGCGGGCCAGGCCCTGGAAAGGCGCAGGGTGCTCTCTGCCTGGGGTGCCCTCCCCACCCCGAGCTGCAGTTGTGTACCAGGCGGCCGTGGGGGTGGCACGGCTGCCTATCCCTGAGGCCAGCTGTGGCCGCCCACCTGGAGGGGCTTCCAGCCGAGGGAGCACCCCCTGCGACAGTCCCTGGCTGGTGAGGGAGCCCAGGGGACAGAGGCCCGGGTGGCTCTGGGGCCCACAGCCCCGGCCACTTCCACCGCAGACTCTGCCCTTCTGGCCAGGCCACGGGAGGGCCCGGCAGTCTCCTGCTCCCCACCCCCAGGGAGGACCCCTGTCCCAGGCCTCACCTGCTGAGAGGAGCCAGGCGGAGCCTCGGACACACCCCTGGGATGGAGGCAGCCTTTCCAGTGGCCCGCTCGCCCGTGCCGGGGCCCCAGGGTCTGTGCAGAACGCAGGCCGGGCCCAGGCGGGCTGGGAGGGGGAGGGGCCTTGGGCTTGTCCCAACCGACCCGCGTGAAGGGTTCCTGGGGGTCCTCGAGTGATGGGGGTGGGACACCAGGACTTGCCGTGTTCCCCACCACGGGGCTGGTCCCGAGGTTGCCATTCAGGACCCGCTAGCCCGAGTGTCTCCGGCCGAGGCTCTCCTAGGCCCTGGGGCTGGCAGGTGGTGGGCTCACCCTGGCCCCAGGGCGAGCGAGGTGGGTTGCCCCACGGCCCAGCTGGGGTAGGTGAGGAGCCGGCCGGCTGGGTCGGCCACCGGGAGGGGCGGCCCGTCAAGGGGACGCTCAGCGGTCACGCCCGACCGGTGCGGAGGGCACTGTGGGGGCTGTGGCACCAGTTACGTGTTCAAGTGAAAAAAATTAATTGGCTCCATCTGTGTCGGCCTAATGACTGATTAAATGACTAATCACGGAAGTCTTCATTAAACCCATTTTTCTCCAAGCAAGAGGCCGGGCTGCTGGCCTGGTGTCGGCTCCGGCATCTGCTGCGTCGCCAGGAGCGGTTCGGGCAAGGTCGCGCCCGGGGGGCTTCGGCACCGGCTTCGCCCCAGAGCTTCAGTTTAGGGTTTGAGGGGACGAGCGGCCTGCGCCCCCTCCGTGGGAAGCCCACTCCCGGCCACACGGACGGGATCGAGCCCACGTTCTGCAGCCTTCACCTCGGGGCTGCGTCCCGTGTGAAATGCGGTCCTGGGCCAGGAATGTCTCCTCAGGAACACGCGAGGCTGCGCCGGCAACAGGCTTCCGAGAAGGGGGCCCAGGGCCTGAGCCGGGTGCTCATGGCTGCAAGGCCCGCCTGCCACCCCACTAGCAGGCGCTGTCCCCGTGCCCGGACGGGGGTTTCCAGTGAGGCTGCACGGAGCGCGGGTTAGGGCGCCGGGGTGGCCGTGGGCATGACAAGCCCTGGATGGGGGGCCCTGGCCATTGTTGACGTGGGAAGCATGGCCACCGGTGGCCTGAGACCCTGGAGACATGTTGGTGGCCGTTTGCAGTTAGCCTGCCCGTGTCTGCGTCCTGAGACAGGAGTGTCCTAGGGCTGCCCGGAGGCAAGAGGGACAGGAAAGCCTGCGGCCTGGGGCGGCTTCAGTGGTGATCAGCTTGGCCTCGCGCTGGCCCAGGGGCCGCTGGCCTGGTTCCTGGGGTCCGTGTCCGCTGCGGCCCCTTTGTAGCCACAGGCTGAGACCTGTGGGTGCTGCATGCTGTCTCCTGCAGCCTTTGCCTGGTGGTCACCTCCCTCCGGCCTGGGCAGGCGGAAGGTCCAGAAGCCAACGGTGCAGAGTTAGGAGGTGGGCGGCCTGGCTGTGCAGGGGCCTGGCCCGCGGTCTCTGCCCTTCCCTCAGCTGCTGGCGGGGGTGGGGGGTGATCAGGGGAGACCGGAAGGGTCGCTGCACCCTGTCTTGGGGGCTGGACCCAAAAGGGGTCTGTGGTGATGGCTCCCAGGAGGCGAGAGGCCCACCTCACAGCAGGTCCTGGGGGAGGGCGGGAGGGCCCGCGGGCCAGGGGAAGGGCGTGGTGAGAACACTCGGGTGGGAGCACAAAGGATCTGGTGAGCAGGAGCCCACGCGCCCCTTCCACTCCTGCGTGGGTTCACACATGTGTGCCGGGGAGCCCCTCCGTCCCCAGGCCCCTCCTGGGGGCTTCGTCCTGGGGTCAAGTCCTGGCAAATGCCCTGCCCCTGGGAGGCCCCAGCGGGAACCGCACCGTCTGGCTGTGCAGGGTCCTTAATGCGGACCAGACGCGGGGGCTGCACGCCCAAGGCTCTCCGTCTGAGACCCTGGCTGATGGCCGGAAGGACGAGTTTCCAGCCACCCCGAAAGGGGCTTTTTGGGTCAGGAGCCAGAGGGAGGCTGCGGGGAGGGGTCCCAGGGCAGAGCTGGCTGGGGCGCCAGGACCTGGGGACGTCTCCCCCACTTCCCCTGGTGGCGGCTGGGGCCACACCAACACCAGGGTGGGCAGGGGACTCAGGGGCACAAAGCTGGGGGTCCTGGAGGAGTCTTGAGTCTGCGGGCTCGTCAACAGCAGGGCGTGTAGGGGTGGGCACGGTGGGACCTGAAGGAGGCCAAGACCCCTTGATGGGCCGGGAGCTGTGCTGGGCGGAGGCCCAGCGATGACATGGGGTTCACGCGTCAGCACCCTGACACATCTGTGTGACCCCCGAGCTGGGTGCCCAGGGGAGCCGGGGCCCTGGGCTGGGGGCTTCGTGACAGCTGGGTGGGGTTTCCGTGTTCAGAAAGCAAGTCAGCCGCACGCCCGGGCCCTGGGCCGAAGGTGGGTCTCCGCCGCTGGCTGCCCTGCACCTCCCGGCTTGGATCCCAGGGGGCTCAGACGTGGCGGAAATGGGCTGCGGCCTCGATCGCAGGCTTCCTCCCGGAGACGGAGCATTTCCAAACACACGTGCACCTTCGGGGGCGGGGAGCCCCGCGAGTGGACGAGGCAGGGCCCCTGAAGCCCCTCGGCAGCGCCAGAGGAAGCCCTGCGCACCCCTCCATGGGCTGCAGGACTTGCTTTTGCGGAAAGGAGAGGCTTCCACGTCCTGCCCAGCGTCCGAGTTGCCACGGTGACCACCCAAGGCTTGTCCCCCTGACTCCAGCGCGGGTCCCAGCCGGAGGGGCGCTCGGCCCACGGGCACTTCTGCGGTTTCTGAGCCAAGCGAGGGCTGCGTCTGACCCGCACGGCGACTCCTGTGCTTGGGGCCGCGCCGCTGCACCCCTTGCCGCTCCTCGCACGCCCCAGCGGCGCCCGCACACCCTCCAGTTGCAGGTGGACTGGTGGCCGGCTCCTCACTCCTGCCGAATTTCTTGTTTTCCTCCAGGTTGGTGGCTGGGTTGGCGCTGAGGCCTCTGCTCTTTGGGGCTATTGCGGTGCCCCGTCCCTGAGGGGGCAGCACCGAGAAAGGTGCCCTGGTCCCGGCAGCGCGAGGCACCCCTGGAGCACTGGCCTTGGCTCCTGGGGGTTGGGAGCCCCATGCGGGGTTGGAGGCCTGGCACCTTGCCTGGCCCCAGAGGCTCCTCTGTGCCACCCAGGGGGCCACGATCTCAGGGTGCGGGGGCAGTGGTTTCTCTTGGGGTCTGGGGGCTGCATTTCCAGGGCACCCTGTCTCCAGCTCCAGGTCCCAGGATCCCATCCCCAGAAGGAGGCCATGGGTGCCAGGCGGTGGGTGGTGGCCACTCCACAATGGGTGCATCTCACTCCCCACGGCTCCCACGGTGCTGGGGTCCTGGGTCCTGGGTCCTGGGTCCAGCCCCCGGGGAAGCAACCCCGTGTCCCTATTCTCCAGGCCACAGAAGTCTTCACAGCCCCCAGACCACAGAGCCCTGCGGTCTGCAGTGTCGGAGGCCAGGGGAAACCAAGGCAGGTGGGCAGAGAATGTGTCCATCTGTGGCCCAGCCCCTGGGGCGGCAGACCCACCCCCAAACCCCCGTGAGTGGGCCCACCTCTCCTACCTGCTGCCTTCACCTGGGTCCTGCCCGGTGGGCGTCCCTGTCTTGGGGCCCAGGCTGCCCTGGGGACAGCTGTCATCCTCCTGTTGGGCACAGAGGGAGGTGCTCAGGGCATCCCGGCCGCCCCCTCCAACAGGGACTGCAGGGTGGGCAGTGCAGGGTGGGCTCCGCCCCACGGGGTCTCCCCGCCCCTACCTCCACTGGGCCAATCAGGCGGTGTGCGGGCGGGGGGCGCCCCAGGCGGACCTCCAGGAACTCGGCGCAGCCTCGCTCCACCCGCCGACAGTCCCCGGGGCAGGAGGCCCCGCGTCCACCTGCCGAACAGAGAGTTTTCCTGAGAACATGAACAAAACGGCCTTCCGGCATCACGGAGCCCAGACCAGAGAGAAGCCTCCACACAGGCCACGTGGTTGAGGCCGGAGGACCACAGGGGTGTGTGGGGTGCAGGGCTGAGTCAAGGCCACGCTGGGTCCTGGCACCCTTGGGGCCCCCGGTGTGGACAGACACGCTCCCCACAGGTGTAGTTTGGGGCATCCAGCCCAGTGCCCTCTTCCGAGCACCCGGTGACAGAAAGGACGTTTCCAGGTGATGTCTGGGTGCTACGGGGACTCAGGCCACGTGGGAGCAGAAACCATGGGGGCACGAGCTCCCCAGGAGCGCTGACAGCTGCAGCTGTCTGCCAGGGTGGAGGGCTGGGCAGGGCCTGTCTGTCCCTGCAGTGGGCACCCCACCGTGGCCCCTGCCCCTCCTGAGGCTTCCCAGGGTTAGGGGGCAGGGCGTCTCCTCTGGTGGCCATCCCCAGGCTCCGTCCCACAGGCCGGAGCTGCAGCCCCAGCCACCCCGCCCTCCACTCGTTCCAGAGACAGGGCTGAGGCTGGGCACAGGGTCTGTCTCAGGACCCCCTCGTCCCCCCACGGTCAGGATGGCCGTCCTGTGGGATCGGGCTGCCCTCTGCCTCTCAGGCCCCGGCCAGGCTCTCACACAGCGCGGGGGACGGGGCTGGACAGGCCAGGGGGATGGCTGGAGCCAGGTGAGGGCCTGGACACTTGGCCAACGGTCTGCAGGGCCTCTGGTGAGTGGGCGAGACAGGCCCCGGGGCCACTGCTGAAGCCCCCTCCTGGGAGCCCCTCCGGTTCCTGGCGTGGCTGCAGACCCGTCTCCCTGTCTCCACGAGACCACCCCACCCCCGGGACTACTCGACTGGGAATGTGGTGACATCCTGCATTCTGTCCCCATTCTGTCCCCTAGGCTCCCTGTTGCCCCACCTTGGGGTCCAGGCCACCACCTGGCCTCTCGGACCCCTGCATCCAGTGCTTCCACCTCCAGCTGCAGCGTGGGGTTCACAAGGCCCCCTCTCCCCTCCCTCCCGCACCCTGGGCCATGCGCTCACGTCACATCCTGTGTCCCCCAGCAGACACCGGACCTGGGCCGCTCCCCCTCGGCCCCCCCCACCCCATCGGCACACCTGCTCCCACTGGGCCAAACCACTGAAGAGAGAGGCTGAGGTGGGCCCCAGGCTCTACCAGAGGAAGTTGTCCCCGCATTCTGACGAAGGTACCCCTGCCAAGACCCCGCCAGGCTCCTGGCGTCTGCGGCCAGAGCAGACCCCGAGGGGCAGGCTGATGTCATGGGCCCTGAGCGACCCAAGTGAGAGATCAGAGGGTCCCGCCCCCTCGAGCTCAGGGGAGGGTCCTGCCCAGTCTGCAGGGGCCTGAGCGGCTCTCAGCGGGGCCCCGGGAGCCAGCAGGTGCCCAGCCTGGCGCTGGGGTGAGGCCCCCCTTAGCATGGCAGGTGCAGCCCGTCAGCAGCAGCGAGGTCACCGTGCAGCGTCTGCAGAGGGGGTGCTGTGGGCGGGGAGCTGCCAGGGGTATCGGGCATCATGACCTCCCGGCGGAAACGCCAATTCATTATCTCTTAATTGCAATTAGACTCCCCAGTCACCTGTGTAGGGCGGCGACAGCGGGCAGAGTCTGCCGGAACCAACAGGGCTCCGGGGGGCCCGGCCCTCCCCGCCCGGGGACAGGCCTGAATGTTTTCTTCGTTTAAGTAAATTAAAAACAAACGTTATAGGCCCTAAGGGGACAAGAGCTGTGGCATTTGGAGGTGACAGACACACCCCATTAGTCCTGAGGGCGGACTTGCCCAGCTGAGGGCCTGGCTCCTGAGGGGACAGCAGCCGGGCGGTGCGGTGCCCACGCAAGGACACCTGGGGCAGCGAGTCGACCCACAGCGGGGGGAGGCGGATGGAGGGCCGCACGGGCCTCGTGGTCCTGCTGAGGCCGGGGACCCAGCCGCTCCCCGCCCGACAGCACACGCTGGGGCCTGTTCCCCTGTCCAAGTCTTCAGGCTCCAGGGCCAGAGGGCCTCCCGCATGCGGGGTGCATGTGTATACACACATGTATACACGCATGCACACACACGCAGACTCACCAAGCACGCAGATGCACATGCACTCCTGAGGAGCCCCTTCCTGCCCAGCTCCCCCAGCGCCAAGAGCCCAGCCCACCTTGGGGCCTGCCGCCTGGAGACCCTGGGACGGTCATGGGGTCCCGACAGGGCCACCTCTGTGTGCACTTAGTAGGCCAGCCAGGAGCCCTGGGCGTTGGGACCAGCTTGTCCCCCTCTGCCCCTCAGAGTCGTCTTGGTGGGCCCCAGGGGGAGGGCCTCTCGGTAGCTGGGCCTGGGACATGTGTCCCAGACACACAGGTGACAGCGGCACAGAAAAACAGCAAAGTGTGGGCAGGCGGTCCTGGTGGCCAGCAAGCTGAGCGGCGTGAGGGCCAAGGGCCCCCGGGCCCCACAGGTGACGGGAGGCGGAGCAGGGACCCTGCTCCCCCGGCCCTGCCACCTGGAGCCCTTGCTTCTGCCTGTGAACCAATAGCCCAGGACACCGTCCAGGCCAGGAGATGGTGAGCAGGGCCAGCACCAGGGCGGAGGCCGCCCGGGGGACGCCCTGCAGGTTCTTCCTGTCCAGGGCGAGCGTCGAGGGCTGCGGTCCCCTGGCGCACCCGACACCCCCAGAGTCTCTGAGAGAGAAGCAGGCCGGTGAAGGGACATGGGGCCTGGCTTGGGCCGGGAGAGGCGGTGCGGCCAACACCCGTGGTGGGCAGTGGCGGGTCAGGCTGAAGGCGGATCGGGGCTCTGCGGCCACCGACCCTGAGCACGGGGATGGTGCCCGGCCTTGCCACCCCCTCCGGTGGGGCCAGTCACGGTACACGGAGGAGAAGTCTTGCTCCAGCCTCCCCGTCCTTTCTGAGGCATAGAACACGAGCTGGACAAAGCCATTGCCCCTCTGCGGAGCCCTCTGCGTGCCCCGAGGACAGAGGACGCAGTGTGCCGGAGCCGGAGACCTGATGGCGGCCCCGTCCCTGCCCCGCAGCCTCCGCAGGACATGGGGCTGCGACCCTTCTAGGAGCATCGCTGTTTTCAGTCCTCACCTCTGGGTGCCCCGACGTGTCACTGAAAATGCAACTTGAAAGGGGACATGTTTTCCTGGCAACGCTCCAGGACCCGGGGCTGATACGGGTTCTTCCAAGTCCGTTTCTGCCACCTGCCCCTCATCCCCTCGGGGGCTCCTCTGTCAGGCCGGGGGCAGGCAGGTGGCGGGGGCAGGCTGGGGCAGGCGGGGGCCACCCACAGAGGCTCCCTGAGGTGCCTGCTAACCCAGGGCTCCCCACCGGCCTGGCCCTCGCGGGCTGGACAGCCAGCAGCCGCGCGCTTTCTCCGTCTGGTGGAGGCGGCCGCTCTACAAAGCAGCCCTGTCCTGAGCAGAGGTGGAGCGGGAGGCGACCAGCCCACAGGGGCTGCTGGGTGACAGGACACGGGGTGTGGACACTGGCTGACCCTGGGGCCTGCTTGTGTGCAAATCATGGCTGGAGGCTGCACCCAAGGGCCCTCCCTGGCTGCCACGTTCCTCACTTACTCCCAGGTCCCTAGGTTCACCTGGTCCTGGGGCGCCCAGAGGGCTGGGCAGTCAGGACCGCAAGGGGCCTGAAGTGGGGCGGCCAGCAGCTCTCTGACCAGAGGGCCACCTGCAGGGAGAGGCCCCAGGGCCCCGGGCCTGGGCCACCCGTGGGCAGAGGTGGCCTGACAGTGGCTCGGGGTCGTCTGCTGGGGTCGGTTGGGGTCTACGGCCCCACGAGGCGGCCACCAGCTCAGGAAGCTCGGGCTGGTGCAGGGCGGAGGCCTGGCTCCCGGAAGTGCCTGGGTGCCTCTGCCCCTTCCCTCGCTGCTGCCGGGGACCCATGAGCGGTCACCTCTGTGCCCTGATGGAGCGCGGCCCCCACACCCACCTTCACACTGCCACATAGAGCACGCAGGTCCCATGCATCCTCACGCCACCACTCGGCACACAGGGACGCCGTGCCGGACACACGCTCCGGCGCATGTCCACACGTCTGTTCACATGTCGCTGCACACCCACACATGCCTGTGCGCACCGCTGCACACCCACGCGTGCCGGCGCAAGTCACACGCCCCCACGAGCTCCCACGCACACGCGCGCACCGCGCTGGAGGGTGGCCCTCCACGGAGCCCAGATCTGTGCGTCCTGCGGGCTCTGGGCGCCTCCCGCCCCACCGCCGTGTCGACCTGCCCCTTTCAGCTGCGCCCCCGACCGGAAGTCCTGCCCAAGGTGGTTCCTGAGGCCGCACCCTGTAACCCCTGCCCCTCTGCAGCCCAGGGCTTCCCTGCCCGACAGGCCACGGCCTCGCTGACCACAGAGACCCGCAGGGTCAGACAGAAGAGGGCCGGGGGCTGGGCCGCGTGACACTGACCCTAGGACAAGGCCACAAAGACGGGGCTCCCCAGGCAGAGGCCAGGGAGGTGGTGGAGGGGCAGGGGCAGCAGCCACACTGCCTGACACCGGGAGCTGCCCGCAGCCTGGCCAAGCTCCCTCCCAGCCTCCCTGTCAGACCCGAGCCTGAGGGAGACTGGGACAAAGACGAGGCCACCGTCCCCGGCTGGCCTGGCAGCTCTAGGTGGCCTGGGCCCACCTGGGAGATGGCCCAGGCCCAAGGTCACTGTGGGGAGAGTCCACCGGGCCCAGCCTGGCCCCGAGCAGGCCTTTGGGAGGACACGTGTGCGGACGGTCAGGCTCCTGGCCACCTCGGGCAGCTGGGGGACAGGCCTCCCACACCCCAGCCAGCCCGCTGAGCGGGTGACCGCAGTGGTCCCGAGCTGCGGGGAGGCGCGGCTGGGTCCCGGCCTCGGTCAGTCCCTCCACACGCGTTTATTCGCGGGGCGAGCCCTGGCCTGGAGGCTCATGCACAGACAGGGTCACTGCCTCCCAGACCCCGGCTCCCCTGGAAACCTCCTGCCCACAGAGCCTGGCCGCCTCCGTCTCTCTCCAGGGCCTGAAACCTCGAATCCTGCCAGTGGTCGCGCATGGTTCAGGGCTGGACGCGGGCTCCTGCCCTCTGGCTGCTCCCACGTGGCCACAACACTCATGGAAGCAGGCGCTGCGGGTCCCAGGCCAGGCTCCAGGGGCTGCTCCATCGGACCCCGGGGTGTCGGGCCCTGGGCTCTGCTGACAAGCTCCCCACCCCAGAACTAGGGGCAGCTGGGGGCACAGAGCCCAGTGCGCGGGCAGCGGGAGGCACTGAAGGGACGCAGCCCCTGAGCGGTGGTCTTGGACCCTGCGGCCCCGCTCTGGCGCCCGGCTCCAGGCAGGCACCCGCTACGCCTGGCCGCGGAGGTCGCCCCGGGCGGCCTGGCCCTGGGAGCCTGGTGCCCTCTCCTCCTTGCCTGGGACGCCTGCTATGCGGCATGACTCGCAGGCACAGGTTTCCCCTGAGCACGGGGGTCCTCGCTCCTTCTGCCGTAATTGTCTGCAGACAATTAGCAGGAAGACGCGTGTCCAGGGAGAGAGGCCACCCGTTCTCCGCGACACAGCCCGTCGGTTTTCTTGGCAAGATGGGCGTAGCGGCAGAGAGCACCTTGATTTCCGAAATTGTCTTACAATTACAGGTATTCTTCTCAGATCCATTGGTTCGACAAAGGAACCGAGAACCACTCAGCCTGGCTGGAAACGTTTCCTGTGATGGTTTTGTGCGTTTGGAGAAAAAAAAGGAGGGAAAAAAGCAATCTGAGGTTCTCCGTGCCGGCTCCAGCGTTTCAGGTCCCCAGGTCCGATCGGCGGGGGGATTACCAGCACCTGCACTAGGACTCAATGGCCCTAGATGGCTGGTGCTGGGTCAGACACCGTGCTGACAGCCACGAACAGAAGAGGGTCCCACCGCTGAAAGCCGTGGGTGGGACTCACAAAAGGTTGAGAGACTAACTATGAGAATCTTTCTGAATATAAAATCAGTGTGCTTTGTGACTGGAATCTGGGTGCTGGAATTACACCAAAATACCTGGCAATACTCCATGTCTAGGAAATCGTCTTTCCTTCTCGGCCAAGGTTAGAAACAATCAAACCACTGACATATTTCACATCCACAGAATGACGAGACGCGGTTCTGCGGTCGCGGTGACAGACGTCAGGCTTCTGGGAAGAGTTTCTCTCCTCACTGCACTTCCGTGTGTCTGGGGGGCGTGATTTGGGCCAAGCACCTGGTCCCAGTGGGCATGGGGTGAGGGCCAGCTCCAGGTGGGTGCTGGGTGGGCCCTGTATGGTGGACGCAGGGCTGAGACCCCGTAGCCTGGCCCGGCAGGTGGGTGGGCTCCGGGGCTCCTCTCCTCAGTGCGTGAAGGTGTCCAGCCCACTCGGGCCATGTGTCCTTCCAGCAGAGTGACGGGGCTGCCAGGGGAGCCTTGTGAGTGGCAGGGGCCCCGTGGGGTGCCATCTCCCGGGGACCCAGCTCCCTGCACTCCCAGCTGTTGGCACGTGAGCTCCAGGACACGGAAATACGTGGGTCATCACTTCGGATGTGAGATTGCAGACGTGCCCACTCTGCCCTCACGTGAGGCAGCTCAGAGACCCCTTCGGGCCCCGCTGTCCTCTGGCCGCTGAGAAGGACGCCTCCCCTCTGCTCATGTGCTCGTTCCGGAGGCCATCAGAACATTCTGTGGGTGGAGGAGTCACTTCCAGGGGCCGCTCACAGTGGACGGCAGCTGCACGTCCCCATCCGTCAGGTGGTCCACATCCTTGCGCCTCTGTGCCGCCTGCCAGAGTCCAGCTGGGACACGGCCCACGGCTGCTTGGCCCTGGGGCTCTGCCTCTGCCCATCAGAGCCCATGCTCCGGGCTCCAGAGCCTGAGAGCCCACTGGTCACCCACCCAGGCCCTGATTCTCATCTGTGACAGGGGGTGGGGTGGGAGCCTGCCCACCCTGTGGGCCACCTGCTCCCAAGGACCCTCATGAGCTGGCGCTGTGCTGCCTCCCTTGCTCCCTGCTGGTGGGACAGACGAGCATCTGTGTGCCTTCACCATCAGCCATGTTTTAGCTACTCGCAGCCTAACGTGCGTCCGTGGTGGGGCTAGAGGGAGGGACCGCAGTGCGTGGCAGGTCACACGCAGGCCCGAGTGCCTGGGCAGGTGCGGGCGGGAGGAGGTGCTGAGGGTGGTGCTGGCCTCTGCTGCCTGGGCTCGTCCCTGGGCCTCGGTGGCAGCGGGAGGCCAGGTCCCTGCCCACGTGGTCCCCAGGGGCTGCGCGCCCAGCAGGGCCGGGGTGTCGGCTGACAGCAGGTTTCTCGTTTGGGTTTCCAGAGCGTTTGCAAAGGCGGCTGCCTGACACGGAAGAGCCGCTCTCCCTGCTTCTCAGGGCAGGACTGGCTTTTCCCTGGTGAGGTGGCTCCCAGGAAGCTTCCCCTCCTGCTAGCTGGAATAGGAGTGTGATGGCCGGTGCTTGTGCAGCCCTCCAGGGCCGCAGGGGCTCCCTGGTGATCGGGGGCCAGCCCGCCTACGAACTTTAAAGAGAGTGACCGTGGGTGGAGCGGCTCTCTTGTTGCAGGTTCTCTGCTACGGCTGGCCACTGTCTTCCTGGCTGTAGAAAGTTCGAGACGACCATTTCCTCCGTAGGGCCACTGGGAGGACAGCGACATGGCCAGCGTACTCGTGACCCAGGGGAGACAGAGTCCCCTGCGTCTGAAGGCCCAGGCGTGGGCAGGGCAAAGGCTCGAGTGTCTTGGGTTGGGGACAGTTTGGAAGCCATGGTGTGGTCGGTCTGGCGGAGTGTTCAAAGTTGACCGCCCCACGAGGGAAATGCCAGTTTTAAGAGAATAAAAAGTGGAAAGGGGACCCCTGCTGCACTTTGTGATGGAACCAGAGGGGTCATGCCTTAGGGCACCTGGTCAGCAGGGCTGGAGGGACACAAGGCTGGATCTTCACTCTGCAGAACAGGGAAACTGGCCCGAGTCCAGCAGCACAGCCAGTCACATGCCATTGGGCCCTGGCCCGGCCTCCACCTGCCCCCTGGCACTGGGCGCCACAGCTGACATTACTCCTGTACCCTGAGGTGGAGGCCATCCAGAAGGAGGTGGGCCAGGCCCCTCAAGGCTCCCCTGGGCCAGTTGCCCCAGAAGGAAAAGCACACCCAGGGAAAGGACCAGACCCCTGTTCTGCCCTCTGGCAGGGTCATCTGAACGTCACAGCACTCGCTGCAGCTCAGCCCTGCGACCTCCGCAGCAACCAGGGCTGGAATTCTAACTGTGTGTGTGTGGGGGCTCTTCAAAGGCCTGAGCAGAGTGTGAGGACCCCCGAACCTAGCATGTGCGTGAGCTTGCCAGATGGGGATGGGGGCCCCGTGCAGAGGGCCACCTGGCCCCTCCCAGTGCAGAACGGTGGAGCGCAGCTGCGCTTCCATGGGGAACCCAGTGGGAACCCCACAAATGATGCAGGGCTGGGGCGCCTCTGTGGGCCCTGTGCTTGTGCTGTGGGGTGATTGAGGGCTCAGTGTCCCCAGCTCCAGCACCAGCTCCTGGGAATGACACCAGTGTAACCCATGGTGACACTGTCCTGGCCTGCCCAGCTGGTGGCGGGTGGGGGCTCTGCTGGGCTCAGAGCCGTCTCTCCTGGTTCTGCATGGGGTTACAGGCCTCGGGCGGGGCTGTGGGCTGGCTCCTGCAGCAGGGGCGTGGGTATCCTGTCCTGTCCAGGCGGACCACAGGCCTCCAGGCCGGCCCTTCCTGACAGAGCCAGAGGAAGCCCAGACTCCAGCACCCCAAGGGCTGCATCACCAACAGGCTCAGGGAAAATGAGCACAACATCTCTTGCAGCATTAGTACCAGGTCTGCTGTAGGGTGACCTGGGCTCCAGCTCGCCCCACGGTGGGTCTCGGACTGGCGGCAGGGCCCACATTCCGGGTGCCAGGACACCTGGGTGGGCAGCCCCTGCCCGCTGTCACACCCACTAAATGGCAGCTGGCCTGAAGGTGGCACCCGCCAGCTCTCCAGTGAGGCCTGGGGGCCTGGGCACCGTCTCCCTGGGGCAGCCTGTCCCCCAGACCCATGGTGCCCAGCTTCTGGGTACCTGCTGTCACCAGCTCACTGCCCACCACTGACCATGCGATCACCTCCACTCACCGGGCCGGCCGCCAGGTGTGTCCCCCTGGGCGCACAAGGCATCTGAAGTCACCGCAGCCTCCAGGCCCCCGGGCGTGGGGCTCAGCAGCGGACAGGCGACACACTCAAATCCACTGTGGAGGGAAAGCAGGCTCAGCTCGGCACCAGCGGGTCCCCCGCCCCGGGGGACAAGACACCAGGGTCATCCCAAGGGGGAGAAAGGGCCGAGGCCGCCCTCCGAGAGACGTGGGCGGAAGGAGCGGGGCGGGAGGGCCAGGGTCCCACTCTGGGATGGTCTGAAACGGCACAGCCGCCCTGGCCCCGCCTCCCGTCCTGCCCAGCACCTGTAAAGTGCCTTGGTTTCCCGCCAGCTGACAGCACGTCGCATCTGCTGGTCACGGCCGTGTCGCCAGTGCTGGGTGGGACCCTTGTGGGAGGGCCACCCCAGGAAGCTCAGGAAGGACCCCCCCTGCTCCACACAGGCGTCACCTGGTCACCCCAACTCACAACGGGGTCTGGATGGGCACCTCCGGTCTGTCCTCATCTGCTTGGGAGAAGCCGGCCTCTGAGCAGGTAGGAAGCCGCACGCACCTGACGCCCGCAGAGATCCTGACCACCCGGCCATCCTCACCTTCCGGAAGGAGAGAGGAGCACCCTATGGGTCGAGACCCTCCCGTGGGGCTCAGGGTG
Organism: Noctilio leporinus; assembly: GCA_004026585.1. Taxonomy (NCBI): domain Eukaryota; kingdom Metazoa; phylum Chordata; class Mammalia; order Chiroptera; family Noctilionidae; genus Noctilio; species Noctilio leporinus. The sequence goes on along the minus strand of PVIW01006747.1, from coordinate 30,234 downwards.
CGGGGTGTCAGGTGGAGCCTTCACAGCACAGCCCTGGCTGAGACCATGTTGGACCTGAGCTGTTTGCACGATCCCCTCCCGGTCTCTGCTGCTCCGGGCCCCGGGCTGAGCTGTCCACACTGCCCCTGACCTGAGCCTGGTTCCGGGCCCAGGGTGCTCTCTGCACCTCTGGTGCTGGCCCCGCCCAAAAGGAGGGTATCTGCTGGCCACACAGAGGTGCAGAGTAGACATATGGAGGCTTGCCTCCCTTGTGGGCCTGGTCACCCGGGGGACATTGCCCCTCGTCCCCCATCACCCACTCTGACCCAGGGGTGGGCCGTCCCACCCATCCACAACCCCAAGAAGCCCAGCACAGGGCTGGTCCTAAGGGCTCCTGGGGCTCAGGGTCCAATACAGGAGAGTCCGTGGCAGCCACGGACCAAGGCCTATCATCCAGCCCCACGACGCTAAGATCTGGAGAAGGTGCAGCCACGCAAACAGGGGAAGGACTCTGACTTGGAAGGACTTGGAGCCAAGTGTGGTGTAAAACCAGCTGTGCCGCCACGGGCTCCCATTTCAGGTCAAGATGGAGCCTCCGGAGCCGATCTGTGCTCTATTTCCAGCAGCCAAGAAAGCCCTGGGGCGCAGTGAGACAGTGGTCTCTGAGGCCCTGGGCACTCGGCAGGACAGGCCCTGATAGGTGGGGAATGGACCCCTGGTCCCTGCTGCCAACCTCTGGCTTGCAGAACATGGGCGCCGGCCGGGCACCTGCGCCGGCTGAGCCTGCCCTCAGGTGACGGTACAGGGAGCCCACGTCACAAGTGAAAGTAAGTTCAAGACATTTACAGACACATGAAAGCTGGGAGAATCCATCACCAGAAAACCTGCATGACAATAAACTGTAGAGGTTAGTCCTTCAGACAGAAGGAAAATGATCCCAGGTGGAATCAGCAAAGACTGAGTAGGACTGGCAACCTCTGGGACAACTTGAAACCTGCCAACATCCAAATCATAGGGGTGCCAGCAGGAGAAGAGGAAGAGCAAGACATTAAAAACATGTGTGAAAAAATAATGAAGGCCCTGGCTGGTAGCACAGTGGAAAAGGCACCGGCCTGCGAACCCAAAGGTCGCAGGTTCGATTCCCAGCCAGGGCACATAACCAGGTTGCAAGCCAGATCTCCTTGAATATTCTTAGGGGAATAGAGCATCAAAAGAGAATTAAAAGTTAACAGATAATTACTGCAGAAACAGACACATTCACAATCATAATCAGGGATTTCAATACCCCACTGTGTATAATTAATTGATAGAACAGGCAGACGGACAATCAGTAAGGATATAGCATACCTGAGCAACAATATCAACACAATGCATCTGGTAGATTTTTATAGAATATTCCAAACTAAAAAGCAGAATCCACACTCTTCTGAATGTGCTCACAAAACATGTACCAAAACAGACCATATTCTGGGCCAGAAAACAAGTCTTAATAAATCTAAAAGGATTCAAGATACACAAACTATGGAGTTGAATTAGAAATTATTAACAGAAAGATCTCTGGAAAAATGAAACGATATGCTTGTATTACTCGCGAGTCCAATAAGAAATCATAAGGTATTCTAAAGTGAATGAAAATTAAGGCACAACATGTGAACTGTGTGGGATGCAGCTAAAGCAGCCCCCAGAGGGCAATTCATAGCCATAAAATTCCTAGACTAGAAAAGGCCTGAGTTAGCCTTAGTTTCCACCTTAAGAACTAGAGGAAGGACATAAGAATTAAACCCAGAATAAGGAGAAGCAAGGACTTAATAAGACTAAAATAGGACTTAATGAAATAGCGGAAAACCAAGGGCTGGCTGTTTATCAAGGAAATGGATAGGCTCCCTGGACTAGTCAGAAAGAGAAGAAAGGGGACACAGTAGCCCACACTGGGAGAAGGGAGGCGGCCTCGCTGTGTGCAAGGGAGGACGGGTTTGAACAGGCTTATGTGACAAGTCTGGCAATGCCCATGAGAAGTGGACACACACAACGGAGAGATGACCTGAGTGGCCCTGCGTCATATCAGCCCTGCTTGGTGCCCCTCAACAGCGGCAGGGGGCGCCCTGGAGAGCACACTGCGGGGGGCGGGGGCAGCCCTCACACTGTCTGTGGGACGCCAACCCGCGCAGCCTCTCAGGAAAACATGCTGGCAGTTTCGTAAAGTCCAAACCTGAACCCTCCGTGCACCCCAGCACTCCTGCCCATATCCACTGGGAGAGTGCCCAACAGTGCCCACGGCCCGTGTCATAGACGGGTGGGTGGATGACGGAAGAGCACCAGGCAGGAGCGGCGCATGGGGTTGCTCCGCGTGGCTGGCGGTGACCCTGGACACGTGCAGCAAGTGGACGCAGCAGGGCAGAAGCCACACCCCAAGGACTTGCAGAAAATGCACAGGGAGTGGGACGAGCCCTGGTTGCCTGGGCAACACCTCGGGGCAAGGGGTCTTTGCAGCGGGTGAAGGAAACACTTCAGTCGGTGCCTCGGTTCTGTGACAGCTGTCCGGCTGTCCATTTACTAGACATCACGGACGCCCCAGTGCAGACAAGTTTTATGACGTGAAGGTAAGACAGCGGAGTTGGGGTGCAGGCTAGACGCTGCACCTGTGGAAGGCCTGGTGAGCTGGAGGTCTGCGCATCGGCAGCCTCTCTGCCCGACTGTCCCAGAGGACGAGGGCCTCACCCCTTGCTAAGCTGGGCCGGGCCTGCGCAGGTGCACACGGAGCCGCTGCTGCTGTCCTTTTGGCCCAAAGGTGCGTGACAACCGTGGGCACTCATGCGCTGTCCCACACACGTGGGCACACAGAGCACATGTGCCACACACGCCACCCACATACACGCGTGCATGTGGCTTCTTGCTTAAGAACCTGATGACTGTGTCCCTCTGAAAAGGTCAGACAGCCCCGGGACGCTTACCCTCGGCCACCGCCCCGTCCTCCTGCAGCAGCTGGACGCTCACAGCGAAGGAGGCACCAGGGGCCACGTCCATCACCTCTGGGCCCAAAATCACGATCCTCCTGGCTTGTGCTACGGGAAGCAGGTGCGGCATTACCAGGTGCTGAGGGCTGGGGTCGCCCGGCTGCCCGAGGTGGGAGTGGGGCTCTCGTCCTCTAACAGGTGGGATGGCCCGGGGCACCAAGAGGGGCGCTGCTCTGCCGCAGTTTCCGGCCTGTGGTCCCATCCCTCCCTCTGAGAAGCGACCCGGCAGCCAGCCGCAGGCTGCAGGGATGAGCCGGCCAGTCTGAGCTCTGATGGGGGAAGTGAGGCTGCACCCCATCCAGGGGTTCCAGCAGGACCCCAAGTTTGGGGACGGGTGGGACCTGCGTTCCTTCCCCAGGTGATGTGACTATGAGGTACAGCCGAGGCCGGGGGCAGGGCGGGCCCAGAGCCTAGGAGGGAGGGTGCCTGGGCTCAGCCCCTAGCTCTGGCTGCAGGCGGCCGTGCATCCCCCCGTGTGTGCTCTGGGGCCAGCACCCCCCTCTGGAGCCCTGGCCCTGCCCTTCCCAGGACGTTGGCCCCGAACCAGGAGTGTCTGGCTCAGCAGGTTTCCTCGTGGGCTGGGACAGTTGTCACTGGTGCCCCTGTGGCCTCTCCTGGCCAAGGGTGCCAGGGTCCCCAGGGGCAGGGTGGCACCACCTGCTGGAGAGCCAGTTCAGTGCTCAGGGCCAACATGGTGGGGGAGGCAGCCCGAGGAGGCCCCTGCGTTCCACTCACAGAGCAGACAGCTCAGGGGGTGCGTGTGCATGGGCCCCGTGGGTGGGAGACCCTGCAGCTGGGAGGCTCAATGCTGGTGGCCCTGCCCGCAGCACATCTCTTGGGGTCCCGGGTCTGAGGGGGCCTCTGCCTGGCGAGCCCTCCTGAACCACGTTGAAACGTGCTTGCTGAGAGGGATTTCAGAGTCCACCTCGTCCTGGCTGCCCAACACCCCCACGTGAGCCCCCGGGGCCACCTGAGAAAATGCAGCCAGACGCAGCCCTGACCCACAAGGGGACCACGCAAGGCCCAGGGGCAGGCGGGGCACCTACCCACCGGGTGGCCGTTGATCCACAGGCCGCGGTAGACGACCCCAGAGCAGTGGGCCAGGCAGCCCAGGCCGCTGAAGACACCGCTGTGCCACTGGCCCTGCAGGAAGGACGGGGGTCAGACAGGCCCCGGGTGCCCCGGGCGGGGGACCCCCAGGCTGTCCTGGGGGAGCATCGTCCCGCCTTTGCCACATGCTCTGCAAAAGGCAGCCCCTCAATCCTAACAAGCCGGGAACTGGGGAGCAACGGCACCTGCTGGAAGCGCAAACGGAACAGAGGGTCAGAGGGACACACTCCTGGGCAGAAGTCCCTCTGGTGAGGGACACGGAGTTCCTGCCGCCGCGCCAACCGCACACGCAGAGGGGAGGGTAACCTGGACCAGCAGGAACAGGACTTGCGTGGACAACTTCACCATCTGAAGGGGATGGGGTTGGACTATGAATTACTTCTGTAAGAAAAGGCGGCCCCTGGCGCTCTTGGCTGGTCAGCTTCGCCCCTGCGCCCCGGGATCCCAGCCCCGCTCTCCAGGGGACCCAGGGGTGGCAGCTGGGGGCGTGGAGGGCGCTGCCCACAGGGGAGCCCAGGGCTCGAGTCGTGAGCTCGGGCTGAGGTGCCCTGGGGTGGACGGGGCCTGTGGGACTGGCCCCCCGAAGGATGCAGCCCTGAGGAGCTCAGACGGACTCCCCCGAACGGGAGGAAAAGCCCTCTCCATGAGCTGCCGGGAGCAGGTGCCAAGCCGCCAACAGGCTCCGCCTGAGGCTCACGGGCTCAGGAGGGGCCGGGCCGCCAGCTCCGGTGATGGGTGGGCGCCGCCTCCGCCCGGGAGCGCAGGGTCAGAGCGCATAGTCAGCCCTGCCGGCCTGAGCCCCCACGCGCTGCATCTGGAACGGCTGGAGCCACGTGTGCCGGCCCCGTGGGTCGCTCACCCCGTCCCCTAAGATGTGGCTCCGGCGTGGGCCATGCTGACCGAGGTGGAGGTGGGCGCGAGGCGTCACGCACAGCGGGGGACGGCAGCCAGCCCGGGGCCCTGTGCTACCCTCCCGGGCTGGCCGGGGAGTCGCCAGGGGCCCAAACCTGGTGCTAGCACAGCCTCCAGCCACATCTGGGTCCCCAGCTGTCAGGATGGGCGCTGTGCACGCATGTGCCTACACATGTTGTGTGCGCCCACATGCATGCATGTGCCGTGTGCACCTGCGCTTGTGTGTGACGCGGGGCCGACCGCAAGTCAGAGTGTGGACAGACCCCCAGTTCCTCTGTTCGTGGTGGCCGAGGGACCCAGCTGGTGTAGGAGCGGCCGGAATGCCCCCTCAGTCCAGGACCGTCTCCTGACACCACTGGGACGTGTGAAGTGACCGGCTTCCACTCGAGGACCAGACAAGGGCCAGCGGAATGGGGCCTAGTAGCAGCCAGAGCCTCACCCCGAAACCCATGCCCCTTTTCTGCAGCTTTGGGCTTCGTGCTGGGAGCTTGGGAGGCTGTGGGGGGCTGGAAGCACATGGCTCAGTCCCCAGTGTCCCCAGCACGAGACGCCGCATGTTCCCGCCACGTAGAGGCAAGTCCTTTTCCTGCCCTTCCCGGGTTGTGGCCACATCCGTGTCCCCTTTCGTCTGGGATGGGAGCTGCAGGGAAAACAGCTCCAGGTCCGGCCCCCTCAGAATGACTGGGGGTCCAAGGAGCACAGGCTGGAAAGCCCCCTGCACAGTGGGGGGACCACTGGGCCCACAGACCCGTCGGCCACGCCACGGTCACACGAGAAAGGCCATCCCCACCTCTGCCCACCTTCGGGCACACGTCTCTGCCACTGGCTCTCCTGATGTCAGTGGACAGGCTGGTGTCAGGCCCGTCCAGCCCGAGCTCACCCCTGCGGTGGCACCTGGGGCAAGGGACGCCCTGGGTGCCTCCGAAGAATGGGGAGAATTAAGGAAGCGTCTTCCAGCTGACGGAGGCTGCTCCTCTCTTGAGGGCCAGTGACCGCGCCTTCACCAGCGTTGCTTCTGTGCCTGAACCTGCCCCAGTCATGCCGGTCACGCTCCTCCTGCCCTTTCTGGGGCTGCAGGGCCCATTCCTCTGGGTCTGTCAGCCATCGGAGGACGCAGCTCTCCACTGTCACCAGCCCGAGGCCGTGAGGTGGTCAGGACTTGCTGTGAGGTCGTGGGCTTGCAGGTGGGGTGGCCTGGGCCCAGGTCACATGTGAGGATACAGCCCAGGCCCTGCAACTGCCCAGCTTCCAGGGGGCGTGTTGGTGGCTGGCTGGGGGCCGTTGTCCACCCGCCTAGACACGTCCCAGACAGCAGCAGGGCTGCGGGGCACGTGGGTCCTAAATTCCTCAGGTTCCCAGGTGTGAGCTGTGGTGAGTTTTGCTGATGCTGATACCAGCTGGCTGGTGTGGCGTTGCGGGCATCACACCCCGCAGGGAACACGGGGCCAGGGCAGGTCGGACGATGACCAGGCAGCCCAGGCCCCCCCTCCCCTAGAGCCCGGACCAGCCCAGCAGCTCCTCACAGTCCTGTGCCCCATGTGCACCTGGGGACACGGGCGAGGATGGTGGCACAGGGACCCAGAGGGCCCTACGCTTCCGCAGACATGCAGGCGGGGAGCGCAGGCAGGTGAAGGGGTGCGTAAGGCCCCGCCAGGCGCCCACCAGGTGTCTCTCTGGGCGAGGCAGCTGCTGGTGTGGACCACGCTGCGGCCGCACCAGCGCCCACTCTCCCACCAACTCGGGCCGCCGTCCCACAGGCACACAGAGCGGGTCCCGTGGGGTGCACTCCAGGGGTGTCAGCAGGCTACGGCCACATCGTCAGGAGGGACTGGAATGCAAACGGGCGCTGCTGCTCCAAACCAGCCCCAGCAGCCCCACAAGTGGTGTCCCCAAGGGAACTGAAAACAGGGCCCTGAAGACCTACGTGTGCCCCCACGTGCGCAGTGGCCCGGTGTCCGTGGAGGATGGACACACACAAGGGCCCGTCCACAGGGACAAGGACTCAGCCTGGAAAAGGACGGGGGCTCTGGCACCTGAGGACGTCATGCTGAGCGACAGACAGAGTCCGAGACTAGAGTCCCGGGAGGAGACAGCGTCCACGGTGGTGCAGGGCTGGGGGAGGGTGGGGGCGTCTCCTGGGGACAGAGGAGCAGCGCGGCACGATGGAAGGTTCTGCAGAGGACGGTGTTGGCGGCCGCACAGCAGTGGGCACGTGCCCCTGGGCAGCGCCCTCCGTGAGTCCACGGTGAGCTGGAAGTGAGGGTGATTCACTGTGAAGCCTTGAAACTGGGTTAAGGATTTGTGTGGGAAAAGCCGGGGCCTTTGGCAGCTCCGGGGCTCACAGGTGACCCTTCCCACCCGAGGTCGGAGGAGGACCCAGAGCGTGGAGGCGGGGCGCAGAGGACGCTGTCACCCCGGTCCCCACAGCTGAGCCTGCGAGCTGCCCCTCGCCCGACCCCCTGCTGCTGGTCTGGGGGCCCAGCGCCCCAGGGCATCGTCCCTTCCCGAGGGCGTGGTGCTCGTCTTCCTCTACCCGCCGAGTCCATTCTAAGGGGGGGCCTGGGGGTCCAGACCGCAGCATGGGCTCCCCCTCAGTCCGGTGTGCCAGGCTCGGGTCTCCCTGCCGGGGACAGTGGCCCTTCCTTCTGCTACCCCTTGCTGACAAGGACCCGAGGACCCAAGACAGAGGCTGGGGCTGCCCCCATGGGACACTGGCCTGGCCACCAAATGACCCTGGGTCGTCTGTCTGCACACGTGGGTCCACCAGGTGGGGTCTTCAGGCTGGGCAGCCGCTTCCTCCTCACACTGTCACAGAGCCGCGTCCCCCGGCGTCCCCCCGAGTCCTGCCCCACCAACTGGAGCCGCGCTGGGGCTGCTGGCGGGCGGGGCCGCCCCCTGGCGGCAAGTGGGCAGGCTTCAGGCACCACGTGGCCAGAGGCCGGAGTGGGACACGGCAGTGGCCAGACCCACCCGTGGTGAGGCCCTGGGGGCTGAGGCACAGACCACCCGCGGGGACAAACCTTCCCCGTTCCCGGACGGTGGGGCGCTCTCTGCCAGCCCGCACGCCCACGTCGCACACGGTGGGGCCTGGGCGCCGGGCCCTGGGGGCACGGGGAGCCGCTCACTCGGTGCGGGGCGCCTCCCCGGGCCTCAGGTTCCTGTCTCTGCACCAGGAAGCGCCCCTGTGCAGGGTGCGGGCAGCGGGAGAGCTGAGGACAGGAAACCCGGCACCACACGTGACCGGCTCCAGGATGGCGGGGGATGGTGAAGGGCGGAAGAGGGTCCGCCCAGGTCTCCCGACAGGCCCCTTGCAGCTCTGGGTTGGCGGCACGCTGGCTGGGTGGACGCCCCCAGGACTGCGCAGACTGAGCTCCGTGGCCGCGGCAGTGTTTGCCAAGGGGCCCGGGCGCAGGTCCCCCTGCACCGCCAGCCCGCCGGGGCAGAGGGCCGGGGGCGCAGAAGCCCCTGAGCACAGAGGGCGCTGGACAGCGGCTGCAGCCCCCGCGGCGGCCTGCGGGCGGTTCCCGGGCGGGGCCTGGGCTGCAGGGCGAGTGGCAGCTCCGAGCCCTGCCCAGTGCTCTCGTGTCACTGACTTGCTCGCCGTGAGGCCAGGGTCTCCCTGACCAAACCTCCCCAAACGCCGCGTGCTCCCCGTGGCCCCCATCACCCACCCTGAGGGCGGGACCCCCGAACAACCAGAGGAGCCTCTGAACACAAGGCACACAGCCAGCGTCTGCCAGCGCCTCCCATGACGCTCAGAACGAACTCTGACCTGCGCCGCTCCCACCCCTGCGCTGGCCACCTGGCCGGCTGGACCTGCCTCAGGGCCAAGCTGGTGCCCCTCCCGAGGCGTCAGGTGGCAGCTCTCATGGTGACGCCCGAGCAAGGGCTCGGGCTCTTGGGCCATCAGTGGCGCGGGCACGCGGAGACGCTGCCTCGGGTCGGCTCCTTTGTCTCCCACGTGGCGCACAGGCCGGGGGCCAGTGAAAGAGGGATGGACGCTGGGGCCTGAGAGGCGTCCCTGCACCCCTGAACCTCCTCACCCACATGCGGCCCCTAAAACCTGGGAGGCGGCACCCGCTGCAGCCATGGGAGCGCAGAGCCCGGCTTGCAAGGAGCGGCCGGGGCACCCACACCGCCTCCCCGAAGCCTGAGTTCTGTCACCAGTGAAGTGGGCGCAGCAGCTGCCCCTCGAGGGGCTGTGAAGAGCCGCATGGGAGGGCGCCCACGGGGCCTGGTACCTCATAGGTGGAGCCGTCGGCACGGTGCAGCACCCCGTGCCCCTGACGCTGGTCCTGGACCCAGTCACCCTCGTACGTGTCGCCGCTCCTGGGGGACAGGAAGAGCCTGCTCTCAGGCAGGGGGGCCAGGTGGCCGTGTGGACTGAGACCAGGTCCTCCGACCAAGGCTCAGCATGCGCCGCCAGGGCCCCGGCAGAAATAGGCCCAGAGCAGATGGCCGGAGCTGCCGCGCCGGTCCTGACAGGCACGCAGCCACCAGCCCCAGCGGGCAGGGCTTGCAGAGGACAAGCGGGAGGAAGAAGGGAGTCGAATCCTAATGGCAGGTGTTAAGGGAGAAACTGGTCCAGGGCGCAAGAGGCCTGACGTCCAACCCAAGTCCCTGCAGGCCACGTGCCACCCTCCTGCCAGGGGCTGGGTGCAGGGTGGGGCCAGTGCTTCCCTGTTCCCGGGGTGCAGGATCACACCGAACACAGCGGGGCACGGGGGGCCCTGGGCCACACACTCACTGAAAGGCCATGTGCCCTCGGCCATGTCTCTTGTTGGCGTGGAACCACCCCCGGTACACGTTCCCGTCTTGGTCCACCAGACACCCGTATCCTGGGAGGAGGCGAGGCCCGTGTCACCTGGTGCCAGCCGCGGTGGACCCTCCAGGGAGCAGGAGTGTGGGGACCGGAGGACACGGCAGGCCCCCAGACTGAGCTCCCTCTATCCAGCAGGGCGAGGAGGACATGAACGGGCTGAGGCCCCTGGGAGCCCCAAGCCCATGGAGAGGACCCTGGGACCACCAACCCAGTCCGGCCACCATGATTGTAGCCACACGGTAACCCCAGGCCAGGCCAGAGGGCCTGTCGAGCTGACCCCAGGATTTGGAGCAAATAATGAAATGGTTGCTTTGAGCCACTAGGTTTTGGGTGGTGGCTAACATTACAGGCACATCCCCGTGCGCATGGTCCTGGGCCAGGCATGGCTCTGAGGGCAGAGAGGAGTGTGTGTGCCTCCTTCCCAGCTCAGCATCCTGGGGCCGGGGTCCTGGACCCAAGGGACACTAGGCTCCCTGGACAGGTGCAGGCCGGAGCCCACCCAGCCTGCTTTATCCGGACGTGGGGAAGGGCTGTTGGCGCGTTGCTAATGTCGCCCGAGTTCCAGGGGACCCAGACCTTCTCTTGTGCCGTGGGACAGCTCCCCTTCGTAACGGCCCCCAGCGCCGTACTTCATGACGCCGTGGCCTTGAGGCTCCCCCAGAACAAACGGGCCCGAGTAGATGTTCCCTGTGGGAATGAGGTGGAGGGAAACACATGCTCAGGGTGAGAGCTGTTCCCTGTGTCCCTGGAGCTATGGTGGCAGCAGGGCCATTTCAGAACAGAGGGTTCTTTTACCTCATTCCTGACTCTGGGTGATGAGGGAACAGGACTGGGGTGGGGCTGGACCTGTCCTCCCGGTTCCTGCGGAGCCCATCCCATGTGACCCTTGACGGGCACCGACCCCCCCGGTGGGAGGTGAGTCTTCTCTCCACTGACAACTGGCCACCAGCGGGCAGCACATCGCCACCTTGCCCTAGGCTGGCAGGTGCTGTTACATGACACCTCAGGGAAACCAGGGCCCCCAGACGGAAGTGCCCTTCGCACCCAGAGGGAAAGGGTTTATGAGGAAGGAGTCAGCGCATCGCCAGGTGTCTCGAGCTAACCTGTCGAGGCCCAATGCCGGCGGCCTTCTCCCATGATCTCCCCGTCCACAAACTCGCCTTCGTAGTAACTTCCGTCCTTGAACAGCAGTTTCCCATGACCTGGGAAGAGACGTGGTGTTGGAGAGGGGTTGGGAGTGGCTGCCGGTGCCGGCGGGTGGCCGGGTGGCCTCTCAGGGCGGAGCTGGGCCTCAGAGCACTTCCGTTGTCCAGCAGGTGGGCTCTGCAAACCCACCTGCGTACGCGCTGATCGTGCGAGACGTTGTTGACACAGGATTAGCGCTCTGCTATCCTGGCCAGGGTAACTGCAGAGGGGACCCCGTGCCCTATCTCCTCAGCAAGGACACTGGACACCTTGCCCCGTCAATGCACGGGCAGAGGGAGGGGGTCTGTGGGACACGGGGACGACCCACTCAGCCCGGGCCAGGCTCTGGTCTCAGGTTGGAGCCTCACACCCAGCCTGGAGGACGAGTCAGCGATCCGAGTCAAGTGAGAAATCTCTGTGGCAAAAACTCTATAATAAAAGCCAAAGGTCAAAGCTACAGAAAACACTGGAGCCAACAGGTACGAGATCGCATATAAGGAAATAACCAAAGATCAGTTCTCCAGCAGAAAAACTTGCAGTAAAGGGATGTGAGCGCAGAACCGCAAGCAGACCTGGAGCTGGGTGCGGGGCTGCGGGCCCACGAGGCTCTGCGTGCAGGGCCGTTTCAGCAGCCTTCTGCCGTGTGGCCGAGCCTCCAACAGAAGGGGGTTCAGCTCTTCCTCGTCAGAAACAAACCATAAAGGCAACTGCCATTACTTCTACTTTGGCAAGGAAGAACAAAAGCTCCAGGCTTCAGTATCCTTGATGGAGAAGGCAGCGGGTCATCAGGACCCCAGTGCCACAGCCCAGCCTGTTGCCTGCCGCAGAGCAGCACCAGGGTGTCATGTCCAGTGAGCCCCAATGCCCCGGGAAGTGGCCCACCTGGGGCCACACGGACAATGTGAGGGCCCAGTCCCACTGGCACCTGGTGCCCCCCGCCCAGCTCCCATGGAAACTCGCTGTCAGCGGTGAGGTGGCTGCTGCAGGGAGAGACCACGGACTTTTCTTACCATGGGTCTTCCCGTCTTTCCATCCACCTTCATAGCGAAAGAATGAATTTGGGTAAACGTAGATGCCGTAACCTGGGTGTTGGAAAGAAGACACATAAGTGAGCATATGACACAGGCTACCTGGTTGACAATCAACCAACACTCAGCTGGGGTGATCTGGGGACACGGACGGGTGCGTGCAGCCCCCATACGGGGCTCTCGCCTTGTCTGCACTTCACCTCCTGAAACTCCCTGACACTGCTGCCCAAAGCTTCAGTCTTGGGGGGTCAGGACTTCTCCTGTTTACTGTCCACCCACCCACTCCTTCATTTGCCTACGCACCAAACACCTTGAGCACCTACTCAGTGCAGAGAGGCAGGCCCACTGGGAGGGCCCTGAGAGACCCCTGGTGTGGGAGCAGTTGCAGGAGGGGACTTTTCAGCCGAGCTTAATTAGGAGGAAGGTGGGGACACAGTGGGGGAGTCAGCCGCCTCTGCTACGCCTCTGCAGGGCCCCTCTGGTGGCCTACTGTCCACTCAGGACAGAGCCCCCACTCAGCACCCCAACTCCGAGCCAGCCCGGTTTGTGAGGCACCATTTGGGCGGGGACGGTCCTGGGGCAGCGCGGGCGTTGGCAGACTCCCGTCTCTGCCCGAACCGAGGGCCGGGTTCTGCCCGAAGAGGGGCGTGGACTCGGACGTCACTCTGGCCCCTTTCCCTTAACGCTAAGAGCAGCTCCCTTCAAACCGCCGAACCGCACATCCGGGCTCCGCTCCTCCCGGCTCGATCCCCAGGCCCCGGGACTCCCCCCGCCCATCCCGCGCAGCATCAGCACGCCCGCAGGCGCGACCCCTTCCAGGGCCGAGGGCGATCGGGGCTCCGGGGGCAGACCAGGGCTCGTGGAGGCCCGCTTGGGGAGCCCCGCCGGGATCGGGGGACACGGGCTTCCGCCGGGGTCCCTGCTGCCGCCCTCCTACGCAGACCGAGGCCCGGTAGAGCGGGGGCCCACCGGACGCCCGCCTTGCAGCCGTTACCGTCCTGCGGGGGCCGCCCCGGCGGGTCCAGGCATCCCCTCCTGGAGGCGGCCATCTTGCCGCTAGCGGTTACCCTTAGCAACCACTAACCCCCCCTCCTCCATTGGCTGGTTGGCCGCTAGGGGCGTGGCCACGAGCTCTGGCCTTGGGCGGAAACAAGCTCTGGAACTGCGTCGCCGGGCTGGGAGCCAGAGGCCTCATCTGAGCATGCGCGGCACGTCGCATTCCGCCACGACGTCCTTCCGTCGAGAACAGGCGCCCGCACCGGAAGCGGAAATGGTTGGAGGCTCTGGGCCCCGCCCCGGCGTCCATCTTGGAGGCCCGGAGGCGGCGCCGCGCAGCTCGGAGCGGAAGTGTTCGGCGGCCCTGTCCCGGACCGAGCGCAGTGCCGGCGCGGCCCCCGCCCGCGTCCTCCTCCCCGCGGCCCTCGGAGACCGCGCCCGGGCGCTGGAGAGCCGCGAGGTACTGGCGGGCGGGCGGGGCCGGGGTCCACGGGACGGGGCGGGCATCGGGGCGCCGAGGCGGCGCCGGGCGCTGGCCGGGATCCGCGGGGCCCGGGTGCACAGGGCCGGGCCCCGTCCCGGGGTCGGCGGTGATCGGCCCCGCCCACCAGGCTGCCCGCCCGGGTGGTGTGGGCGGCCGCCTGCGGCCCGTTTCGCTGCCCGCCGTCGGAGGCTCGCGGGTGGGACCCGATGGGCAGGCGGCCGCTTGCAGTCGGTGCTCCGCCGGCTGCCGCTCACGCGCGGGCTCGGCGGCAGAGTCGCCAGCTCTCCCGCTGTCGCGGGCAGCGCCTCCGGTCGGCCTCCTGGTGGCCCCACGACCTCGTGTCTCCCGGAAGTCCCCCGGAGCGCGCGCTGCTTAGTTTGCCCCGGGACGTGCGAGGTGGGCCCCGCGAGTGGTCGGGGTGGCCGTGCGGGGTCGGGGTCGGGGGCCAGGTGGGCGCCGGGGGGGGGCCCGCCCGCGGAGGGAGGAGCCCGAGGAGCGCGGCCTTGCCGGGGAGCCGAGGCGGCCGGAAGGGCATCTGGCGGAGAGAACCACAGCGGCGGGGCTGGCGGCGAGCGGGCGGCCCTGCAGGGGCCGGGGCGGAGCGAGGGGACGGGGCACCTCCAGCAGCGGCCGTCTCTGCGCTGTTTTCTTGGGAAGGAGCCGCAAAGCGGGTGTAGCCGGTCCGGCCGGGAGTTCCGGGCCCTCCTGGGCGGTGGGCTAAGCGCAGCCGATGGGCCCCCAAGGAGCTTGCAGATAGAGGAAAAAGGAAAGAACGAAGGACAAGGGGATGGTTACGCTAAGGGTGGGCAGGTGCTGGAACCTGCGTCCCGGTGGGGACCTTTGAGCAGAGGGCGGCCCTCAGCCAGCCCCATCCACAGGGTCCGCAGGGTAAGAGAAGCCCCCGCCATGGGCACCTGCAGCCCTGGAGCGAGCACCGTGGGGCTGGGGCTGCCCTGGGACGGAAGGTGGCCCAGGTCCTGGTGAGGAAGTGACAGAACCTGGCACTGAACGCAGCCTGTTTGACTCCAAAGTTCACATTCTTAAAGGTGCCCTGAACCACATGTGGAACTCAAGTTCTCTGCACGTTGGGTCAGGCCTTCCAGGACTGGCTGCCGGGCGCTGGGAGGGTGTCCGCAGTCATTTCTAGTCCGGGGGCACACGGGACAGTCAGGTGCCTTGTCCCTGATGTCACCCTCATTGCCTCGTTTGCGTAGAAAGGTTTTAACTGGAAACACGCTGGTTCAGGAAACTGAAAGGAAGGGAGCCTTCAAGGAGCCCAAGGATGAAGTGCGTCCTTGATGTAGCTTCCCCTGGCCTGGCGCTGGCCTGGATCGGGTGGCCGGCCGGTGGTCACTGAGCTGCCTGGGAAACAGGTCCTCCCCGGCGGGCATGCAGCTGCACCTCCTGGAAACGGGAGGCTGGGACCACACTCCTGTTTGCTGCATCCTGCGCCTGGTTTACGAGTCTCCCCAGGAGCAAAGGGCATCTCCGTCCTCTCCCTGCACATCCCAGAGCTCCGCCCTGGGCCTGTGGCTGCTTCAGGATATGGTATCCCAGAGTCGCAGCCATAGTTTTCATGGGGGCTGGCAGGGTGTAGTGGAGCCGCTCAGGTTATTTCAGCATCAAAGTTGTGAAGGGGAACATTTCCAGTTGAGACTGGGACCAGTACCAGCCTGCTGGTCTCTGTCAAAACTGTGCTCAGCTGTGATTGGGAGTGGGGCTTGGGCAGAAGAGGGTGGTGGGCAGCTGCACCCCACGGTGAACAGGGCTGACGGGCACCCCGCGTGCTCTGAGTCTGGGTTTCTGTCCGAGAGTGGCAAGGGCTGCTGTCAGTGAGTGTCCTTCTGTGGTGAGGGAACCAAGGCTTCGCTGCGCGCAGTGTGGGCCAAGGAGACAAACCCCAGGGTGGGGCCAGGTTGGGAAGCTGCCGCCTGCCGGTGGGGACCCAGGTGAGCCTAGTCCTGCTGTCCCCGCAGCTTGGGGTTGTGAGCGCCTCCGTCCTCTGGGTCCTCGTCCCGAGGCTCGGGCAGCAGTCTGCTGTGCTGGAGCTGGTGCTCCTGGCCTTGGGCAGGTGGCTTAAGCTATTTAAGACTCGATTCTCCCAGTGAAAAATTGGGGGGATGATGCCCACTTCAGCCCGTCATCTGGGCCCTCACAGGATGAGTCCCCAGGGAGTCACAGCAGCACAGGCAGATAGGGTTACCTCTACCTGCTGGTAAGGAACTGGGGCACAGACAGGTGACCACTGGGCGTCAGGTAGGACGTGTTCCTCTTGGTGGCATGGAGGCCAGGGCCCTGAGAGGCCCGGGGGTGCCTGGCTAGCCGCTGGCACCTTGGAGAGCAGCCTGAGAGGGCGGGAGGTGGCAGAGCTAGTCTCCAAGTGGGGCAGGTGTGGGTGTGGCCCCAGGGCGGTGGCGTGGAATCTGCAGAGGCAGCAATGGTTCCTGGGACTAGGGAAAAGGTTGTCATCCTGGAGACGGCAGCGGAAATGCGGGTCCAGGGCCGCTCTGCACACCCCGTGTCCTCCTGGCCCCCAACCTTACCATGTCGCTGCCTTGCTGCTGTTCCCAGGGCCCTCACGGTGAGGTGCCCCAGGAGGGAGCGGTGTGGAGGGCACTGGGGGTGCCCGTCCCTGAGTGGCCTTCGTTTGAAGGTGTTCTGTGTTTCTCAGTTGCAGGATGTCTGAGGGGGACAGCGCTGGCGAGTCCGTCCACGGGAAGCCGTCTGTGCTGTACAGGTTCTTCACGCGGCTCGGACAGGTGAGGTTTTGAAGACACGCTGTACAAACGCCTGAGAGGAAACTTGACCCAGGACATTGTACATAGGGCACATCTTAGACGGGAAGGCTTGCAGTGTCTTCTGCAAAGGGCCAGGCAGGAAACAGGTTAGGCCTTGGGGCCACATGTGGTCTCAGCCACACCAGTTTGCTAGGTTGTCTTTTAGCCTCGATAGTATGTAGGTTGTTCTTAGCTCTCAGGTAGTACGGGTTGGGCAGCGGCTCCTACTCTGACCTTGCCATCCCCTTCCTGGCGACCCATGTCCACCCCTGTCCACGCCCACATGGCCCCTCGGATGGGTCTGCTCAGTGTGGGGGCCCGGCCCGTGAGCTGTGCAGCCCGCAGCCCCTAAGCTGATGCTCATGCTCTTCGTGTGGGTTTCCGGATCGGGGAGAAGCCTCATTCAGTGAACAGGTGCGAGTAGCACAGTAGTATCAACTCTTAAATGAAAAGCTCTTTGAAAAAGTTGACAGCTGTTGAATCCAGGTGAGGGGTACGTATGGACTTGCATGTTCTCTCTACTTTTACAACTGGTTGGGAGTGTTCATGGTGAAAACAAGTAATGTTAAAAGTAAAGTTGGGCAAGAAGCATGTTCTAGTCACTGAGGTGCACAGGTATTCCCACACCTGTATGCGTAGAACTCGGGGGTCCCTCTGCCAACACCGTAGTCGCTGGCACCTGCCTGTGTGCTCTGCACTGCTGGGGTTGGGGCGGCCCCATGGGGCACATGGGCTCAGTCCTGCCCACGCTCCTGCCCTGGGCCGGGTGCCAGGCTAAAGAGGTGCCCCGTGTGGCGTGCTGCTGATGCTCGGGACTGGCCTCTGCTGAGAGCTTGTTCTGCAGCCTTGTTGCCGCAGGATTGGCCCTGCGGCAGGCGTTGCTGCAAGTGAACTTGGGGGTGGGGTGGCCGTGCCCCCTGCAGGAGGTGTTGCAGGGCCCGAGTGACATGTGTGACTTCTTGTCATTATAGATCTACCAGTCCTGGCTGGACAAGTCGACCCCTTACACGGCCATGCGGTGGGTGGTGACACTGGGCCTGAGCTTTGTCTACATGATCCGGGTGTACTTGCTGCAGGTAGGTGTGGTGAGCACGACCGGCCCTCTCCACATGCTCCGAGTGCGGTGCCACTTTTCCTTCTGCCTCTGGAGCAGGTGGGTTTGTGGCGACAGAAACGGCCTCTAACTCCAGCTAAGCCCCACAGGTACGGGAGACTTCCGTGACTGTGCCATGGAGGCGCATCAGGCCCAGCTCACCCTGCAGCTGTGGGAGTCTAGGTCCCAGAAAGTCTCCACGGCAGTGGGGGCCTCAGGACGCCTGGGCGGGGTCCCTGGGGACTGAGTGGCCTTCTGGGCTGAAGAGGAGAGGGCACAGGTTGGCCCAGTGGCCTTGAGGCTAGCGCCTGATTGTGAGGGGCTGGTCTGCACCCCAAGAGTGCGCTGCCCTGGTGACCTGGTTTCTAGATACGCGTTCTCTTGGGAGGAGGCCATTCAACGTTTCCAGGCTCAGCCTCGTCCGGGGGGTTTTCCCTGGAGCTGGGAGGGCGCCTCCTGGAATGTGCAGACCCCCAGGCGCAGCCCGCGAGCAGGAGGGTGCGGCCAGTCAGGACACGTTCGTTACTGGACCTGACGCTGTGTCCTGAGCTGGGGGACGTCCTCACTTAGGCTGAGTGTAGGAACTGGACGTTATTTCCTGATGTCTCCTTGCCGGTCACCCCGCGTGGTTACCAGGGGGTGTGGGGGCAGCAAGCGGACTCTGAAGGACTCGGACAGTTCGTGTTGGTTTTCTGTTAGTTTTGTTTTTTACTGGGGAACTTGGTCCCTCCTGTAGAGGGAAAACTAAGAAGGAATCTCGCCCTGGAGCCGGGAGGGGTGGTCGTGGGGCCGTGTCTAGTCGCCACACACAGTCACCTGACCACCCCGCACCTGGTGCTCAGCCTCCCGCTTGGCTAGAGCGCAGCAGCAGGTGGTGCTGCTCGCTCAGCGGGTGCGGCCGCTCCTCCGCCCCCACGTCTCCCGAAGGCTGGGCCCCGGGACATTTTGACCTTGTTCTTGGCTTCCTGACATTCCGGTTCTGGGTTTCCCGGGTGGAGATGCAGATGCTCTGTGGAGTGTGTGACAGGTCCAGGGCTCGCAGGCCGCCGTCCAGCCCACGGTGGGCAGCGGCATCCAGGTCAGGCGGCCCGGCCTGCGCGCAGCCCTGGGAGATCCTCCCGGCCTGCTATGCTCTGCCGGGAGCTGGTGCTGCGCTGCTGGGTGCGTCTCGCTGGACCCCCGGCTTGTCCACAAACCATCTGATAAAAACTGTCACCGTGGACAGTTGCTGTACTTCGTGGTCACTTGCCCCTTCGTTCCTGTGAGTAAAGTGTCCACTGCTCAGTTGGGCTCTTGCGTGGAGGCTCTGTGGGTCCCGCAGGACCTGGCCCGGCGCACTGCGCACCGGAGGCACCGCTGACCGCGCTTTCTCTCTTCCAGGGCTGGTACATTGTGACCTACGCCTTGGGGATCTACCACCTGAACCTTTTCATAGCTTTTCTCTCTCCGAAAGTGGACCCGTCCTTGATGGAGGATTCAGGTAGGGAGCTGGGTCCGCCTGCGGCGGTTGAGGGCCATGACTCTCACACTCCTGCTCTCCCGCAGCGTCGGGAGGCTGAACTGTGAGACAGGCCTGGCTTAAGGGGTACGGAGACCTTAGTAGTTACGATGATCTCATTTGTACAACGACTTGTTCAGCCCTCTGAACAGCGTGTGAGGGGTGTCCCTCCTGTCACCGGGCCTGCACATGGGGAGGCTGAGGCTCATGGGCTCACGTCCCTTGTCAGGGTCGCCTGCAGAGTGGTGAGAGCTGGGGCAGGAGCCTGGATGCCACGCCCTGTGCCCCTTTCTGAACCGCCAGCCCGTCTCAGCACCATCAGCATGCTTGGCAGTCAGGCACCCTCCTCAGGGAACCAGAGGTGTCCACGGGCAGTTGGCGGTGGCTCCCGGGGCTCCCGGGACCCTGAGGGCCCATGGGCAGCGTCATGGAGGGTGGGGCTCAGGTTTCCCGGGTGATGGGTTGGAAAGTTCTTGGGTCCAGCTACTTCTGGCCATCCCTAGGCCTGGTAGGGGCCGAAGTCCTCACCGGACAGGCCAGCCGGGGGTGGGGGTGGGCAAGAGGAGGTGAGCCCCATGTCCCAGCACCTCTGCGGCCCCCCTGGGAAAAGCTGGACACAGCTCCTTGCCTGTGCCTGGGCAAGACCTCATGAGGGCCAGGCCTGCTCCTGGGACCTTCTCCACAGCAGGTAGCAGCCTGCAGTTTTTTTCTGTAGACTATTTAATGGAAACATTCATTGAAGCCCAGCCTTCCAGGTCATGTTGCCATTTGGGGGAATTAGGAAATCGCAGGACTCGTCTGCTGCTGCCTCAGCGGCTCTGGCCGATGGGAGGCACCTGTCTGGGGCGGGCCTGGTGCTCAGCTCCTGGGGGCAGCGGCCACTTGCCTGCATACCCTTGGCCGCCTCCGTGCCCGGTTGTGGGGCGCAGCCCTGAGCTCCCGAGCTGAACTCAGGTACAGGTGAATTTTTGAGTAATTGTAAAACATGTGGAGGTTCTTCTTAAAAAGAAAACCTAACGTGAGTCTTTTAAAGCAACAAGGTTTCTAAATGGGCCAACAGGGGCTCTGCGTGTGTGGGAACCTCGGCTCTTCCCTCTTTCGAGAGCGGCAGGGAAACTTAAAAGCAGAAAGACGGGATGTGCTTTTTCTGACGGATGTTCTGCCTTTCAGACGACGGCCCCTCGTTACCAACAAGACAGAACGAGGAGTTTCGGCCGTTCATCCGAAGGCTTCCGGAGTTCAAGTTTTGGTGAGTTCATTCCTACAGCCCTGGCCCTTGGGTGCAGCTGGTAGGAAAAGGGGAGACCGTTTTCGCTGCACTTAGCTAGCAAGCTGCACCTCCTGTTGGTTTCAAAAGGTTTTATTTACTTACTTTGAGAGAGAGGCAGTGAGGGAGAAAGAGGAGGAGGGAAACACATGAGTGGTTGCCTCTCCTTTGTCCCCAGCTGTGGCGGGAACCTGGCCCACACCCCAGGCCTGGGCCCTGACTGGGGATCGAGCCGGCGACCCTTTGGTCGCACCAGCCAGGGCACAAGTTACTCTTTTTATGTGAAGACTTACGTTTCATTGTCTCTGTTCTGAACACCCCATTCACCCAAAATGCGGGTGCAGTGCCTGCTGGCGTGGCAGCAGGTCGGGGCCCCTGGGGCTCACGCTGCTCCTTTACGCCGTCCCCTGAGCTGGCCCAGACGAGGTTGCCTTTGGTCGGGCGTCCAGGGTTCGTGGCACGCTGTCTGTGGGGACAGCGGCCGTGGGAGTTGGTGCTCTGGGATGAGGGTCGACTGCTCCCAGTCTCCTTAGAGCCAGTGACGTGTGTGTGCTATAAAGAGTGTGACAGGTGGACAGAGGTGATTCCCACTGTCGGTGCACAGGGCCTCTGATCTTCTTTGTCCTGCGTTTGTTGGGTCTAAAAACTGAAGGGAACGAGCCATCCCATCTTGGCCCCGCACTCGGGTGTGAGACCTGCTGGCGCCCGTCAGGTCTGGGGACCGAGTGTGGAATGCTGGGGAGTGGAAGCAGGCAAGGTGGGGGCCTGGGAGCCCCTGAGGAAGCTGGCCTTTGCTCTTTGGGGAGGGGCACTGAGGAGTTCAGTGGGGCCCTGCCTGGCCCTCGGTCATGCGGAGCAGCAGTGATAGCACCGCTCAGCATGGTCTCCGACATGATTCGGGAAGGACGCTGGAGCCGCACGTCAGTTCCCCGTGGCGCACAGCCCCTGAGGTGCGCACAGCCACGGCTCAGGCGCTGCACTCACCGGCCCTCCCTCCTGCAGGCATGCAGCCACCAAGGGTATCCTGGTGGCCATGGTCTGCACCTTCTTTGAGGCATTCAACGTGCCCGTGTTCTGGCCCATCCTGGTCATGTACTTCATCATGCTTTTCTGCATCACAATGAAGAGGCAGATCAAGGTAAACACCAGTTGCACCCATCACGGCCACGTGGGGCGGCGTGGGAAGGCCATGCGGGATCTGTCGCGGCTGCGCACAGAGTGGCAGGAAGCTGGGTGGGGAAGTGACGCCTGCCCCCTCCGCCACAGCCTGGTCAGGGTGTGGGCCTGGGGCGGACAGCTCTGGGGCTGGGTGGAAAGGCCCTAGGTCGGGCCCTCCTCCCGGGCACAGCATCCTGTGGGTCAGTCAGGGTCTGCTGGATGATGGTGACAGTGGATTATGCAAGTGCCCCCCTAAAACAGGCCTGGGTGGGCCCCAACCTTGCCTCCTGTCAGGGTGCCCCGGTCCTGGCTGGTCTGGTCCCCCCTTAGACTGGAAGCATGCTGCCAGGGTCCTGGTTCATCCCCTGACGTATCTGTCTGTCTGTCCGTCCCCAGCACATGATAAAGTACCGGTACATCCCATTCACACACGGCAAGAGGACGTACAAGGGGAAGGAGGACGTGGGCAAGACCTTCTCCAGTTAGACGGGCCGGCAGGCGCCTGGGCCCCGGCGGGGAGAGCCCTGGCAATGGCGTCTTTCTCCCGTAAAGTAGTTGATGACGAGGGAGTCGGATTTTCTTTCTAAAAGGAGCTTCAATTATTGTAACCGAAATACCAGGTTCTGGAAGAAACTGGCATTTAAATGGAATTGCATTGATTTATTTTTCAGTGAGCAGGTGTTTAAACGGACAGAATTATTAGGGCACAGGCTGGGTGACAGAGGTGGGGCTGCGGTCTTGCCGCCTGCCCGGCGAGGACGAGGTGCCCGGAGCCCTGCACAGGAGGAGCCCAGCACCTGGACGAAGCCCGGGGCGCCGCGTCCTCACCCCGCTCCCCCCTCGCGCCTCGGCCACCCTGACTGGAAACTGTGCTCAACTCCCGAGGCTGCTCCTGGGGCCCGGAATCCTAAATATATATTATATTTTAATTGTTTGAGATTATTTTGACATATTTCACACGTCAAGGCCGGTTTGGATTAATTTGAGTGTTTTCACGCAGCAGCTCTCCGAGCCGCAGACGGACGAGGGCAGCCCCGTCCCGTGGGCCGGCCCAGCGCGCCTTCCTCTGGGGAAGCAGCTGCGTGACTTTTTTGATGTGATAAAGACAAACACGTAAACCTTTTACTAAGTGACTTTTTCATTCAAACTTTTATTAAAGACAGTGTCCCCTTGCTCCTGTAGTCTTTGTGGAAGGTGCACCCCAGCCAGGGAACCCCTGATGAGAGCAGGACAGGTCGGGTGTGGCCTGGGTTCCCCCTAGCACAGCTGTGACAGGTGAACCGTCCTGGGTCTGGGGGTTCAGACTTGCACCACGGCGCTTCCCACCTCCCAGGCCTGGGGTGAGCTGTGTGCGCTTGTTCAGCGTGGTGGTGGGGGTTCCCAGGATGGGTGACAGCCTGCTTCTCAGGTCCCAACTGGGGGGTCTCTGCAGCAGACCTTGGTTGCAGAGGGGGACAGGGCCACCTGGGGCTGGACAACTGACCAGTCACACTGCAAGGAGCACTTGCACGGGCCTCAGCGCAGCTCACCTGTACAGCATCCCTGGCAGGGACGTCACCCCCACCTTTGAAACAGCCAATCTCACGTCACCTGTGCAGCACCCCTAATGCACCAACACTTCTTGCAGGTTGTTTCTTGAAATAGCCAAGTCCTGTCTCTGGTACCAGTTAGTTTTAAAAACATGCCAGTAACAAGTGGCAGGAACTAGGCTGGACACAGAAGCGTCACCAGCCTCTGAGAAGCAGTTTATGGCCAACCTGTTGGGAAAAGGGCCCCACAGCTGGCTCATCCCTACCAAGAGCCCTGGTGCCTGGAAGGCCCAGGCTGCGCAAGCCCCGACAGCGCCGCTTCTAGTCTGAAAAGGCCCCCTGGCCACCCAGCACGTGCAGCCCACCAGGTATTGGTCGGCTCCTGGTTCTGAAGTTGGTGCAGCCGTGGAACAGGCCACCACTGGGCCAGGCCTGGTGTCCCCACCCAGCTTGTCCTGGGCTGCGGGTGCAGTGACCAAAGGTTAGACTAGAGGGTTCTGTGATTCTCTGCAAGTCAAGTGAATCTTTTTGAGGAGGAATGAAGCTCCTGGTGTCAGGTGGTCACCGGAAGTGCCGAAGGTAGACGAGCTTCTGGGGTGGGAACTTGTCCCTGCACAGGGGACACTCCATCTGTGGGGAAGGGAGAAGACACATGGGCTGTGTCCCCTGAGAGAGAACTGCAGGCCCTCGCCGGCCGGCACCTCCATTGACACAGGGTGGCTTCTGTTCAACAGTAAACAGTCCACTAGCACTTCTTCAGCAGCCACAAACCCAGAGGGGAGGCTGAACCCTGGGCCAGTGGGAAAACAGCCACTGTCCACGCAGGGTCGCTGATGGCTGTGCTGAGACACCCAAGGGGTCTCCCAGCTGGTGGACCACTGGCTGCCTGAACCTCTCAGGTTCTGGGACAAACATACCAGTCCTGTCTCATTTCCTTAGGCTCTTAAGGGCCACCCAGCTGAAACCAGGCTGGTTCCCTCCAGCCCTGAAGGTCGGCCACTGGCCTACCAGGCACCCACTAGGGCCTACGAACCAGGGTCAGACCCAGAGCAGCCTCTCTTGTTTACCTACCTCACCAGAGTGGCTCTCCCAGCAGCCCCGAGAAGCCGGGTTTGGTCAGGTGGAAATGTGTGGGGCCCAGCACCAGACCCCTCTCTGGCCCTGGCATGAGCTATGGCACTGAGCTGACCACCTGGCCCAGCACACCCTCACCCCCTGAGGCTGCAAGGACCAGGGCAGGTGCCTGCGTCCTGGGGGTCCACACGTGGGCAAGTCATGGCAGCACCTGTCCAGGCAGAGCGGGGAGTCCAGCATGTGCAGGCAGGCCAGGGCCTCTCCGGAACGGTCGCTCAGATGCCTGGGGGCTCCCGCTGGCTTCCAGCAGAGCCTCCACATGGCAGCCATGGCCCTTGGGCTCTGATCCCACTCTGTACCTGGCTTCTCGGGGCTCCTGGAGATGCCTCTCCCACCACCCACACGACGGCCGGGCCACCCTGCACACCCGTCTGGGAGCCTGTCCCAGAAGGGACGGCTGACCTTGGTGCCGCACCACTGCGTGATGCACTCCCAGCAGAACAGGTGGCCGCAGGGCGTGGCTGTCGCGTGCCTGCGCTCCTCCAGGCACAGCGTGCAGATGGAGCTCCTGCACGCCGCTTTCTCTTCCGTGTGGCTCCTGTGGGGCGGGGAGGATGGAGCCTCAAGTCCCTGCTGGGTGCAGGGGCGCTCAGCCCCAAGGGGCATCCCCGAGCTGACCCCACTCCCAGGCACCAGCCGTGAGCACCTGCGGTGAGACAGGCAGCGGTGCAGCTTCCACTCGCGCCGGGCGTGCTGCCTCTGCCGGAAGCTGTGGAGCTGCAGGCCCACGGACAGCAGCAGGTGCAGCAGGGAGACCAGCCCCAGCAGCCTGTAGCTCGCAAGGGCCCTCATGTCCTCTGCCGGCAAGCGGTGGGTACGGAGCTGGGAAGGACCCCAGGGGACAGTCGGCGGTCAGCTGGCACCAAGGGCGGGTAGCCTAGATGTCCAGCCTCCCCCAGCACCTTGAGCGCCCCATCAAACAAGGCCCAACCCTGCCCTCTTGGGGTACAGATGGGTCACAGGCTGAGGGGCAGGAGCACCTCCCAGAGCCTGAGCACCACGCAGGCAGGCAGGTGGGCAGCACAGGGCTGAGCCCAAGGTCTGCTAGCAGCTGGGAGTACGCGCATGATGCTGGAGGCAGGTGAGGAGGGGGACGGGCAGGGACCCCCTCTCAGAGAAAAAGAACCTGCAAAGAAGCCTGAAGGAAAGCATCCAGTGGGCAGGAGGAAAAGTGCAGGTGACAGGTGCTGCCTGTCGCAGGAACGGAGCTGCCTGCTGGTGGGAGACACTGGGGGCCAGCCCATCCTGCAGGCAGTGTTGGGTGCAACTTCGGCCACTTCCACCTCCTGTCTCCTTACCTCGGCTGGGGCTGGAGTAGCACGTCTGCAGGCTCTGGGTGGCTGCACACAGGGGAGCCCATGGCAGCCCCAGAGGCCCCAGGACAGGGCAGAGCCCTCCGGGTGGCACCTTGTGCGTGCAGGCCCCAGAGCGGGTAGCTGCCTGGGTGAGTGGTCGCCTAGCGGAGTGGCAGGCAGACTGGGGGAACCAGCGGTGCTGGCAGCAATGGGGATCACGTAGTCCCTGTGGGGACCCTGCCAGGAAGATGTCCTCACATCTGATCCTCTGTCAGGGCCATCTAGAAGGGGGGCCACAGGCCTGTGCTCCGAGAAAACAGCAGGTCACAGGGCCTGGCATCCTGGGGACCCACACCCTGGCTGTGGAAGACAGACTGACCCTACCCTCAGAGTTTGTGGGAACTGAACTTCTTTGTGTGTGTGTGTGTGTGTGTTTAAAGCAAAATGTGAACCAACTGAACCCCGTTGGGGGTTCTGGCCTTGGCGCTGTGCTAGCCCACAGAGGCCCTGAAAGGCCAACTCTAAGGATGGACCAGGATCGAGCATGCTGGGCGGCACCTGCACTTACGTAGGTGATCCCGGTGAGCCTCTTGGCCAGGTGGTAGAAGGCGCCGTGTATGTAGAACCAGGCAACGTGGAGCCGCTGAAGGTAGCCCAGGCCCTGCCTGGATGCCAGCACGACCCGCAGCAGCGCCTTCCTCTGCGGCTCCGTCAGGGCTGCCACGCGGCGGTGCACCCAGCGTCGGGCTCCCGACCGGCCCCGTGCATTGGGCGCCAGGCTGCCCTGTGAGGGCCGGGCACCGTTGCCTTCGGCCTGCAGCTCATGCTCCAGGTGGAGCAGGGCCTTGTCCAGCAGGTAAGGCAGGACGGCGTGCAGCGCAACCAGCACACCACGGCGCAGCCCGGAGGGCACTTTGCCCCGGGATGGGTCCACCTGGATGATTCCCACGTACTCCTCCCCGAGGGTCTGGTAGCCTGCAGGTTGGGAGGACACGCAGGTGAGAGGCTGAGGCAGACACGGAGCCCTCCTGAGTCCCTGCCTTTCTCCTAAAGGACGAGGCCCCATGAGGGCCCTCACACCCGGTGACACAGCTCAGTGCAGGGGCCTCTCTTGGACAGAGGATGCTCTGAATGGCAGCCTGGGCAAGGTCCAGGACCAAAGTCCGCAGGGACACAAGAAAGGGTGAAAGAATGAACAGGCACCATGACCTGCGGAGGCCTCAGCCTGGGCTCAGGGCCTGGCCTCTCCTGCAGGGGAGGGTCTCCAGGTCCTCCCCTCCCGCCTGTCCTCTGGGCTGGGTGCCGGCTGGGCCCTCCAGGTCCCACTGGGGTGCTACCTGCCAGGGTGGTGAGGCCAAAGTAGGCTGCATCGGACAGCAGCTCCAGCTCCTTCCTCCACTCCAGCCACTTCCTCGCGCCTGGGGCAGAAGCAGCATTATTACTGTGGGGCTTCCGTTAGGTCCCGCGGCTGCCAAGGCCCCACCCCCTGGAAGCTGCGACTGCTAAGTGTGCCGCCTCGCCCCTGGCCTCTGGCGCGTCTCATCTGCTCCATCGGCACCGGTCTTGCCGGGACCATCGAGTCTCCAGGGCACCTGCCCACCGGCAGCCTGTCTGCCCCTTCTGGGTTCACCCGGGTCCCTGTTTTAGGCACGGAAGGGCCACCAGGGCAGGCCGTGCAGTACCGTGACCGCAGCACACGCAGTCCAGCCTCTTGTCCCAGCTCCACACCCTGCGGGCTGTGACCTCAGGAGACCCCCGGGTCTCAGCGGAATCCCATGTCCCGGTCCGCGAGACCCGGCATGACAAGCCCTACCTGGCAGAGGTGTTTCGTGGACTAAATGCGCTAACATTTGGACAGAGCTGCCACCAAGTCAACGTGTCTGTAGCGTAGACAGACACGCCACTTGCGCCGATCGTGCCCGGCCCCGGGCTGCTTCGGCCGCCGGGACGGGGCTCCCCGACCCCCCTCTCCACACCCGGCCCCCGCCCAGTGGCCCGGGGAGCGGCGCCGGGCGGGTCTGGGGGCTCGTCCGTCTGCCTCACGGCGTGGCGCCCTGGACCACCCGGCCCCGGGCCACACCTCCCTCCTGCGCCGCTCGCTCCGCCAGCCCCGCACTCGGAAGCTCCCGGCGCGCGGGCCTGGGTCGCCCACCAGCCCCAGGGCCTCCCGCTACGGGGCCCGCCCGCCCGCACGGCCTCACCCGCCAGGCTGTGCAGGGCGCTGCCCGCCGCGCCCCGCAGCCCGCCGCGATAGTAGTCGTCCTTCTGGGCCGCGCGCACCACCTCCGGGGCGCTGGCGGCCGCGGGAGCCATGGCCGCGGGACGGAGGCGGCCCGGCTGCGAGCGGCGCAGAGCTTGTGCGTCACTGTCCCCGCGCTCGGGCGCGGGCTCCGATTGGGCGCTGAGAGGGCGGGGCCGCGCGGGCGGCCGTGGGCTCGGATTGGACGCTGAGAGGGCGGGACCGCGCGGACGACCCGTGGGCCCCGCCTTCTTGGGGCCCAGACCCAAAAGGGCGACCCGGGGCGCCGGGGCCGGGGCGGCGGGGCCGCGGGGCCGCGGGGCCGGGGGGCCGGGGGGCCGGGGCGGGCCAAGTCGAGGCGAGAAGCCCGCGCTGAGCGCTGCGCCTGATCCCACGACGCTGCACGCGGTCTGGATCTGAAAGCTCATCTGGCTGCTTCGCGCGAGCGAGCGTGGGGCACCCAAGCCAGAGACATGTGTTGACCTCCGGGAGGTGGGGAAGCCTCGCCCGCCCTCCTCCCCGCGAGGCCGGCGGGGGCGCCGGGCGCTGGGGTGCTGCAGGCTCCGCTCCTTGCAAGGCCTTTTGTCACCCACCTTAGGGACCTCGCCGGGGCCCCCATTGGTGCCCTAGGGACCCAAGGAGCGGGTGGGGCGCAGAACCTGCGACTCGCGGTCCGGAGGACCAGACAGGCGCCACCCTCACCACCCGGCGGCCCCGCGCCAGGCGCCGCGAGCTCACATCCCCGACCCCCACCCCAGCTGCTTTGCGCACGGAGGAGGCACCCAGAGGGGCACCCAGGAGGACCTGGGGGACCTGTCACGGCCGCGCACCCGAGGGGCCAGGGCTGGGGCGGCCCAGTGGCCAGCGTCAGGCCGCCGCGGGTTGGGGGCTTGCGGGCAGGAAGCGGGGAGGAGGGCGGAGAGAGGGCGAGGCGCCCCGGGCAGACTTGCCCGCCCCTAGCTGAGCGCTGGGCCGGGTTGGCACCCGAGGAGACACGGGCTTGCTGGTGGGAAAGTGGCCGCGCTGAGCCGGGGTCGGGGTGGCGGAGGAGCCACAGGCCCCAGAACCTGGGCCAGGAGGCCACGGAGCGGGACCGCCTGCCGCGCCTCTGCCCTGATTTCCCATCTCCGAGGCTCAGCGGTGGGAAGAGCCCCAGCCTGGCCCAGCCCGGCGACTGGACCCGGCCGTGGGGACTGGCTCAGAGCTGGTGGGGGTCCCGCAGGCCCGGCTGGCCCTGCTCCGAGCGTAGGGGCCCCACCTGGCTGGGCTCTCAGTCGCTTCTGCCCCTGGGCCTCGGGAGCGGCGGCGCCGCCTGTGCACCCCATTTTCTGCCTCCTGTGGGGCAGGCTCTTGGGGGGCGGCAGGGGAAAGGCGCGGCCCAAGTGGAGGCACCGAGGCTTCGCAGGTTTCTGGTTGGAAACCCACAGATCCTCCCTGGCCCGGAGGCGCCCAGGCCTGCCGGTTTGCCCTATCGGACGCCCTGCTCTTCGGCCGGAGGGGCGCTTGGAGCGGCTTGTGGCCTTCCTGGGGTCTCGGCTGCGGGGGCGGGACCCCGGGCGCCTTCCCCGCTGGCCGGCCCGCTCACCCGCACCATCCCGCCCGTCTGGGGCGAATCCGGAGCCGGCCCCGCGCCCGGTTCTCGGGAGGTGGCCCTGCCCGCCCCGTCCGCGTCCGCACCGTCGCCCGGGCGTCCTGGCCGGGCCGCCGGGCCCCGGGACGGCCAGCAGGGGTCGCCATCGGCTCGTCTGCTCTACCGGCCAGCGGCAGGGTTTTAGGGGATCTGGGAGTGAGTCACCCCTCCAAGTGCGAGCGCGGATCAGAACCAAAGACGGAGCGGAGCGACCGCTCCTCCGGCCTCGGGGCAAAGGTGGGGACGCGGCTGAGCGGAGTGACTGGCGGCGGGTTCCAGGGAAGAGCCAGAGTGGGAGGTCGGACTCCGCTGTGACGCCCGGTGGCCGCGAGCAGCAGCCCGGGTGCCGGGTGCACGCCCACCGGCTCAGCGCGCGCGGGGAGGGTCAGGGAGAGCAGGTGCGCCCCCCGCCACGAGGAGGCGCTCTTTTCACCCCACTTTCCACGCGAGGAAACCGAGGCTCCGAGAGGAAGCCCCCTGGCTACGCAGAGGCGGGCTTCAAGCCGAGTTCTGACCCGCAGGCACCCCCCTGCCTCGGCCCCAGGCCGTGCGCGCAGGCTGCTGCGGGGCGCTGCTCACCGCGCCAGGTGATGGGGTGCTGCCCCCTGGCGCTCCGGGCCCCCCCAGTCTCCTCACTAACGTGTTCGCACACATCTTTGGTTTTGGTAGTTTTCTGACTGCATAGTGTTTTCATGCAGTTACTTTAAAAAAAAATTTATATTTATTTGTAGAGCGGGGAGAGGAGAGAGAGAGGCGGAGAAACATCAGTGTGTTGCTGCCTCTCGCGTGTCCCCACTTGGGGACCTGGCCTGCAACCCAGGTGGCTGCCTGGACTGGGACTTGAACCAGCGACCCTTTGGCTCGCAGGCCGGCACTCAGTCTCCTGGTTCGCATCAGCCAGGGCTTAATGCAACTACTTTAGATCAACATGAGCAGCAGACTAACCTGTTGGTCGCCGACCCCTTCCCACTCTGGCTGTCATTGGGGAGCGTCACCTCCCGGGGTGACAGAGCTGCTCAGACCAGCTTGAGGTCACCAGCAGCTGTGTGAGCCCAGATTAAAACCAAATCAAACTCGTCCAATC
>PVIW01006746.1:0-82480 GCA_004026585.1 Noctilio leporinus | reverse complement strand
TCCTCCCCTCTCCTCTCCTCCCCTCTCCTTTCACTTTCCCTTCTCTCCCCATCTCCCCCTTTTCCCTTTCCCCTCTCTCTTCCTACTCTCTCTCTTCCCCTCTAAAAGTAATAAAAAAATGTCCTCAGACAAGGATAAAATAATTCATTATGAATAAAAATAAAATAAAATGTCATTCCCGAACATGTCACCATATTTCTAAGTGACTGTGCCACTTAATAGCTGTTGACATTGTACAAGATAATTTCTCTGTGTCTCTGTTTGCTTACTTAAAAAAATGAACCCTACTCACATCAAAGGATTATTGTGAAATTTTGAGCTAATGTTCACAAGAAGCAGTACATATTTAAGTGGTCAAACTTAAGTGACCATCATCACCACCAATACCACTAGCATTGTTATCATCAGTGGCATTTGGTGAATGGAGGTTCATTTATGACATCCCTTCCAATTGTGCAGATTGGCAATATTCACTCTCCTGATTAGTCCTCTTCAGATTTCCCAGAACATTTTGTGGAGTGTGCCAATTTGGCTGATGAACCTAAATAAATTTCCTCCTAGACTCAAAGCTTTCCACAAAGGCTATCATGAATTTCTAAGTAATTTATTGAATGAGTTGCCCTTGAATCAGGTACCTGGTCCTGGTTCAGTTTTAAGCTGCAGCTGAAAATAAAAGAAACTCTCATGTTGTTTCCTTGGGTGGAAGTTTAGAGGAGAAACAATATCAGGCCATAAGGAGATATATTGGGTGTGTTGGATGTTAAGATGGTCATATAAAGTTGAATATCATAGAAAATCAATGCCAGATTTTTGCCAGGAAAGGTTAAGAGTTACCTGCATCCAGGAATTCTTCAGGAAACACTTATTGTATAATTCATGCACCTGGTCACTTGTAGCTTGCACTTAAGACATGACTGTTGGAATGTGTACAGAAAATGTGTATTTAGCAGAGAAGAAATGTGAAGACCTCTTTCCCTGTACAGAAAAGTAGTCACCTTTCATATTAATGAAGACAAGTGCATTTCCAAGTAGGGGATTTGGATAGTTCATAGAGGTTGTGAAAACATGATAAGACACTAAAAGTATTGCTCATCAGTTCAGGGAATTTGTAAAATATAAATTATATATTTCCAAAGCAACAATTTGGAGGGCTTTGATGTCTTCACTTTCCAGCTATCATCAGCTCATCTTTCAAATGAATAGTTACAGAGCTACATTAGTTTTCTCTCTTCTTGCTTAGGCTTCACTAAAGATAAGAGGTCCAAACCCTTCTGCAAGAAAAAAACCTATTTGTAGAGGAGAGAAAAGAACCTAAATAACAAAAAAAGTGCTTTATAGTTTTAATTGACTTGAAGGTTAGACTTTTAAACAGACAAATCCTTTAAAGTTAACAGTAATACATGTTTACCTTTTACTGGGTTTGATGGAACTTTCAATTTTCCCTGTTATTAAAGGTGAATTTTATAATGTCAGTTTTTAAAATTCTTCTAATGCCCTATTGCATTAAAACTGTAAAATTATATGTTTACTCCACTTTCATAGATATGTACCATTGAATAAACATGTCTTCTCTGTAGTCTATTAAATTAAAAATAAAATATGTAGTATATGAAAGCAGACAAATGTGACTCTTAGGATACCAGGATCATAGAATCTGTGCCTAAAATATGTTTTTAGGAAAATTGGAATTAGCATGGCCTTCCATAGAGGAGTCAACATAACAAGAAAACATCCTCCTGGTTTAAAATATATATTCCACATTTATTTTCAAATAACTTATCTTGTGTCTGTAAAGTCTAATGACAATGATGATAATAATGATGATGTTAATGGCAGCAAAAATATAACAAATATCTATTTAATAATTACTGTGTACCAGACACTTTAATTTTGATTAAATATATTCTAAAACCATCCTTTAGAGTAGATGTTATTATACCCACTTTAAACATATGAAAACAGTGATACAGAGAAGTTGTGTGAGTGCCCCATAGCACATCGTGGGAAGCGACAGATCTTAGATTATCCTAGTGCCTGTCTCAAGGACCTGCCTATACTCTTTCTCTTCCCACTGCACACCACAGCCACCCTTTCTACAATTCAGGCTTTAGATGAAACTATTTAAATAAAACCTGTCTCTGTACTCTTGGCAAAAGATGCTAGAATTGTGGAGACTAATATAAACTTTTGGACTGAAAAATCCCATTCAGAATGGCAGGAATCTACGTTTTGAAACGGAGCTATATTAAAGCAGAATCTGGACTGTTACGCACCTGCTGCCCACATCCATTTGCTTGCGATTGTACTGCCATGAATGTACCAGTGGATTGGTGTTGTTTTGTGAAATGATGACATTAAGAACAAGGTTTACTAAAATGATATAAATGGTATGATGGAGAAAAGGGATTATATTTCCAAAATGTAGTCTGGGAAAATATGCAGGAATCCTTGGTTCTGTTTGCTTTGCTTTTATTTATTTATTTTTAATATTTTAGTTAGTTTTTTTTTTTTTTTTTTTTTTTGAGAGATGTGAAGGGAAAGAAGCAGAGAGGGAGAGTGACATCAGTGTATGGTTGCCTTTCATCTGCCTCCAGCTATGGACCTGGCTGGAGACCTGGCTTGCAACCTGGTATGTGCCCTGGCTGGGAATCAAACTGGTGACCTTTGGGTTCACAGGCCTGCCCCTTATCCACTGCGCCACCAGCCAGGGCCTGTTTGCTTTTATTTTTAGAGGATTAGAGGAAGCATTGACAGGTAAACAAGAGAGCCCTGGCTTTTGAATCAACATCTCTGGACTGAACCTTGGCTCCTTTTCTTAGCTACTATAAAAAGCGGTACATATACTTCTATTTATTTATTATTTATCTGAGATTTTGATTCTTTATATTTCAATTAAAATAATATCTACCATGAGGTACTGGAATTCGAAAAGAATGTATAAAAATAGGGAGTACAGTGGTAGAAACATAATAGGTATAATAGTGTTTATAAAATGGAAAAATATCTCATAATGAGGGACTCATATGTTATGTAATGAATTAAGTATGAGCCCTCTAAGTCAAAGTGAACCAGAGTAGGATAAAAAGATATATAGTTTATGCTTTAATTTTCAGGGAATAAATAGAAAAGCAGACATCAGGAATGGGGATAAAAGGAAGGAAAAAGGGGAGGGAGGAGTTATCTGAGGTAAGGAAAAAGCTCTATTTACCAAAATAATAGTGTGCAATGAACTGAAGAATATGACTAACACAATCTATTCTAAATAAAAAAGGATAATTATGCATATTTATTTTTGTGACCTTGGTATAATTGAGGACTTTCTAACTATGATAACAAAGAAAGAAAAACAAAGGAGAAAGCAAACTTTATAAATTTGAGAACACAAAAGAATCTAAAAACACAAAATCAAATCTGAAAAACTATGACAAGACAAACCTCAATTTGAGATAATTAAATTTATATATGAAAGTGTTTGTATGTAAATAGATTAGCATCAATTGGCAAGAAAAAATGTCTCCATCTCCCCCAAACCTATTCTCCTCAAGTAGAAAAATGAGCATAGGACCTGGTCAGGAAACTTACAAAGAATGCATGCACATTTAAAATAACCGTGTAAATAGTTGTTCCATATTATCAGAGATTAAATAAATGCAAAGACAAGCAGCAATTAAATACTATCTTCTTACCATATTTGCAAAATTTAAAAGATGCTTTCCATTGTTAGAAATGTGTTTTTTTGAAAAATGGACACTTATAACACTGGGGGATTCTAATAAGGGTAAAATTCCTGAAGGGATATTGAAAATTATTCATTGAAAGTCTTTATGAAAGTTTTTCTTTGTGTCCAGGATTTCCCTTCAGATAATTTTTTAAGTGCAAAATGATATCTATCATAACCTACACAAGTATGTACATACTGCCATTCAGACAAACATCCCTACCCATCTACATATATACATACACGTAAATGGAAATGAAAAATATCTGAAGACCATTGAAAACTTATAATAGATGATATTGGATATATACAGTGGAGTAAGAGGGATGAAAAACTCTGATGAAGCTGTATTTTTACAGGCTTCTGTATCTGCATAGTATAATCTCAGTTCTGTAACATAATTTGTAGAAATAATCACATACACTGTATATATGTAGTATTCAAGAATAACCATTGGAATATCACTTTCAAAATCTTCAGTAAAAAAATAGTATTTTACAAATACACAAGAACTATGTATTAAAGTACTGAGACAAAAAAGAAGTCATAGTACTGATTACAGTTTAAGCATAATTTTATACACTCATAATGTCCCCAAAAAAACTTAAGAAAAAATAACTACTGGTGGCTTTACTAACAAGAGAAAACCATGATTATAAATTCATTCCATTTTCCCAGTCTCTTAGAAGTTACACAAATATGCCAGTGATAAAACCACAATTTAGGAGCCAGTTTCTCAGTCTGGTTCTAATTGATGGAGTAGAACCAGAACCTCATTGCTTCAGTTCTATTGCTAAATTATTATTAACAGGAATTAGTAAAAGCAAAATACAAATCAAAAGGCAGAGAAGTGTGCCAGGTATCACGAGCTCCACAATCTGACCAGCACCTTGGGATCAGTAGGAGCGAGTGTCCGCTGACTCTTGCCAAAACAGTAGTGGAAGGCAGGACTCCTCAACCATTGTGCTATTTACAGTTGGATCAGGAAATGCTTTGTGGGGAGTTGTCTTGTGCACTAAGATGTTCAGCAGCATCTCTGACCTCCACCGCATTGATGGGGTACCATCCCCACCCCAGTTGTGAGAATCAAAAATGTCCCAGGACATTGCCCAGTGGCAGTGATGCGGGGATTAAAGGAGACGAGGAAGGTAAAACCAATCTCAGTACCAGCTATTCTTCCTTGGGAAAGTTTGTGCTTTTCAATCGCATACTTCCTAGTTACTTTTTCTTAAAATATCTCTCTTTAAAAAAACATAAAATAGTAGTGATCGTGAATGGTAAATTACTTTGTAATAAAGTCCACACCTGCCACCTTTTTGTTTCTTTGTTTTGAATGTACGTGCATGTGTGTATACATATGTGTATGTGTGTATGTGTGTGTGTGTGTTTTATAGCTTTGCTTGGTAAAATAGGATAATTTGCAACATACACATTTTATGTTTTTACCCTACTACCTTTTAAATTTATTTTACAGGTTTGTGTGAACCCCTACTTCAGCACCTTTGCATTAACATTGTTTCTTCTTTTACTTTGAAACTGTTTCTAATTGCTATGGATTGTTTGTCTGTGAGCTATTTGCATTGAGGCTGCTGTAGTTGAAATGATACATATCTTTCTGAAAGGTTCTTCCGCACACCCTGAAATTTTACTGTTGAAAGCTTAACTCATTGAGACCTTAATTTTATTATCTTTTTTTGTGCTTACCCATAGACACAACTTCATCTATCTCCCATCTCAGTGCTACGTTAGGCTCATGAGTCAGATGCTGCCTCTTGAGCAGTGTTGTCTGATTTCTAGCTCCTGAATGGAATTTTACTTGGAAGAGCCTTGTGCGCTGCTAAGTGCCTCTCTACTCCAGATGTTTGCCTCTCCAAATTCACATTCAGGAGACAAGAAGAATTATGCTTTGTTTATTTAATTTCGCTGTGTGTTCTGACCATATGGATTTAGATGATACACATTCAGTGTATCATTAGCGACGCCAATGCAGGAGCGTTACTATTAACCCTGTATTTTCATTGTCTCAGCAGGAAAGGCTTTGTACCAGTTTTGGATCTCAGGCAGTAATTACACCAGATTTTAGTTTAAAATACTCATCTAAAATAATTTTTTTACAACTGCATTTTAAAGGGAATTGAATTACCTGCATTGCACAGAGAAGGAAGAGACCTTTCATTGAGACCTGACAATTGCAATACAGAAAGAAGGAGATGTATCAAGCCTTTGATATTTGCTTAGAGAATTATGAATAGTACAGATAGTGAAATGATAAGCATAAATATATAAAAATAAACTAGTGATTCTGAACACTTAAACTCAGAACCATTTGAATTGTCAAAATAACATATTGACATTGTGAGTCTCTGGAAATACTCTCCTGTATTCTCTTTCATTTTACTTTTATTGATCATAAAAGAGTAAATAAGAAAGTACAAACACTAATCTTACATTATAAATAAGAAACAACATTATTGAAAATGCTATACTCTTATGACATGGACAATCTCTAATTTGCTTCAGGTGCCCTTGAATTGTATTCTGACAATTGGTATTGTCTAAGGGGTTGAACAACAGCTGACTAAATTATACCAACAAACATCAATTCTCTGGTTCTTACATGGAAAGCTTACATTGAGACTAAATGACGCTCAAAGGAGATTGCAGGTTAATGAGAGGTTCACCTCCCTGCTTCCTCCATCATGTCACCTTTCCTCTTCCTGTCCACCTGTCTCTTTCTCACTTATTTCCTCCATTATTTCTCATGCACACAGTCATTTTATGAATATGACTGAATAAAATCACAACCTTAAAGTTTTTTTTGTGTGTCTTTTTAAAGATTTTATTTATTATTTTCAGAGAAAGGGGAAGAGAGGCAGAGAAGGAGAGAAGCATCAATGTATGGTTGCCTTCCACCTGCCACCAGCTATGGACCTGGCTGGAGACCTGGCTTGCAACCTGGTTATGTGCCCTGGTTGGGAATCAAACCAGTGACCTTTGGATTCTTAGGACAGTGCCTAGCCATTGAGCTACCAGTCAGGGCTTAACAACCTTAAAGTTTTGAAATGAATATTTTATTTGGTCTTATTTGGGAAAATTTTTAACTCATTTTATTTGGGGGATTGTATTCTTTGGAAATATTACCAGGTGCAATCTTCAAAAGCGGAACTGTTAGAAGGGATTCTTTTGGAACTTCTGTTCTTCATATTTCACATAGTGCCTCACTTTGTAAATTCTTATGAACAGCACCAGGAAGGCTTCATCACTTCTGCTAGAAGATTACTTGATTCTTGTCCTGTCAAGAGAGTCCAGAAAATCTTGGCCTCTGGGGACTAACTCATAATTAGTGTCCAGGTGTTCTGTTCCATAATATTCTAAGGAAGTTTGGTTAGACTGCTGTACACTATCTTAAGTATGTAAATAAACAAATAAATATTAAACAGACGGATAGATAATAGATACGTACAACTGAAATGTGCCTTGGAAGCTTGCATTTTATGAATTGGTGCCAATATTTTATTTTTAGATACAGGGTCCTGTCTCTGGGAAAAGTTTATGTATTACTTGGAGATTTATTAAATTAATATTTCACTTAAAAAGGTTTAGAGAAAACAGCAATATGTAATCTACATACAAATAAAACATATTTAACTCATCAAAATGTTTTTTTTTCCTGAAAGTAATTTTTTAAATTAATTCTAAAATTCTACTGAGAACTGTTTATTATATATAATATGTGTAGTATATTATTGAGAAAACTTGTTATTTAGGGAACATTTACTTGATAAGTATGCCTGCATTTTTATTGGTAATCTGGAATTTAGAAGTCATATTTGTTTCCAGTAAATTTCAAATCATTGCAGACTGCAAGAGGATTTAAAACTAATGCCATTCTGGGTGGGGAGGGGAACAGAGGGGAGCAAAAAGGGGATGGATGTAATACAACAACAATAAAATAAAAATAAAATAAAATAAAACTAATGCCATTCTAATGGAAGGTATGTTCTTGTGGGAAAAGTATAGTGTTACAGAGTATTTTATGCAACATTTGGATGGGGCACATTTTTGGAGCCTCTGAGGCTCCATTTTTTAAGTACATTTAGTCTCTTCTGACAACTCACTACCATTTCTATTATCAAGCCACTATAGAAGTGGGTACCTAGAGAGCTGCAATAGAAAAATTCTTTTCTCTGGGACTTTTCATCTGTGGTTAAGTTTGGGGCACAATAATGTCCCGTGAGATGCCTAGGTAGTCACTGATAGACACTGAAATGATTTCCACGATGAAGAGGGTGAAAAAGAACTAGGAGAGCTAGGATGGAATAATAAGCCAGCTTTTATATGCCCCTGTATCAGGACCAAATTATTCTGTATCTAATCGCCATTTTAATCTCTAACATTTTGTTCCATGTTGTTATATACATAATTGGATCTCATGTTAGTTGTCTGTAGGTAGTTAAAAATTACTTTATTGTCCACACAAACAAGATGCAAAGTGGGAACTATGTAGAAGCCCTCTGGCCCTCAGGTGAAACCACTCATGTAGTGGCCATGGTCATCAAGAACACATACTCAAAGGGGACGTAAATCTAGGGAGCAGTAGCACAGATTGCTTTGTGCAACTGCCTTACTCTTGTGGAGTTCCTTTGAGCAGGAACAATTTGGATATCTTGTTTAATGTGGAATTGTAACTGGGGGACACTCCCCTAGAAGTGGGGGGGGGGTTTGAGCTGCACATGTGTGACTGGACACTTTGCCCCCTTGCTAAACATGACAGCCAGAACAAGGATGAAGGCAAGTGTGGCCAACATTGGCCTTCATTGGTTGAAAGGCTGGATCCTCCAGTGGCTTTCAATGTACTTTGGATTCTGGAAGAAGTTCTTTAAAGCAGGGCAAGGCAAAGCACAGAGGAAAAGCATAAAGACTATTCTCTTCCATTCCCCTGGGTGGGGGGCATGTCCCTGGCGATCAGCAAGCCTGCCAATAGTGGCCATGGAGGGCCTATGAGCAGAGGCCTGGAGGCCCTGACCCTAAAAGATGCCTGAAACTGGACAGCAACTGGAGACCAGTTAAGCCACCTATGTTTGTGATACTTTGGGGTGGGAAAGGAGGTTCCTACTACAACCTTAAACTGAGATGACAGAGGGTAACAGGGTGATTTTTCTTTGGGCATCTTAGAGAGAAGGGACTTTGAGGAAGAGACTTGCCATTATTTCCAAAGACCTTGCTGATCATAGTCAACACTGTGAATAGATTTTCGTTCTTGTGTTATTTTCAACCCTGAAATTTATGTAGTAGTTGTGATGACAAATATTTAAATAGCTGCTTTTTATGTCATACTCTGTCTTTTGCTTTCCCTTTACTTTTCTTACCCAGATATTTTAGGCAGAAACTTGCCATTATATGAAAATTCCTTTCTTTTCCACCGAACTCTGGAGATTTGCCTGGTAGGCAATGAGGTACCCCTCCATTTGGTAATGATATAAAACCCACTTAAACATCCTAAATCAAAAGTTGCTTGTCATTATTCCAGATTTAAGACATGGCAAAATCTTCTTTAAGGAAGGGCTTTGTTATTCAAAAGTAGGTAGACTTTTACAGCTTCTTAGATTATAAATGAACATTCATATTCACTTTGGTGTGTATCTACAGATAATGATTTCGTGTTTACTTTTACCTCACTCCTTTTTACTTCCTCGATAAAAAGATCTCTAGCAGGGAGAAAAAGATATTTTAATAGTTTCAAAGTTTCTCTTAGGAAGAAAACACTATCTTCAGGAAAATAAGTTGCATGGTAATGGAAGATGAGGCTGTGAGGGGTGAATACTATATGGAAGCAGCCTAGGTGTCCATCATTAGATACATGACTAAAGAAGATATGGTATATGAGTACAATAGACTATTACTCAACACTAAAATTAAGAATAAAATCTTGCCATTTTTAACAATATGGATGGATCTAGAGGGTATTATATAAAATGAAATGAGAGAAAAACAAATGCCATAAAGTTTTACTTCTATGTAGGCTCTAAAATCAAATGAAACCCAGCACAACTAAATGAAAACAGGCTCATATGGACCAATAGGATGTTTACCAGAAGTAAGTGGGTGGGGATATGGGTGGAAATGGGAAGGGAAATATAGTTAATAATATTGTGGTAAGTGTGTGCAGTGACAAATAATTATTGAATTAGTGGGATGATCACATTATAAGGTATAAAACATTATGTTGTATAAGGAGTAAATGCAAAAATACTGAAATTATCTTTGGAGGGCAGAACCCCTATGGCATAGGCTTTCCCTGCTACATGGGTGTTTTAGGAATCCATCTCTATCAGTGTGCCAACTGATGTTGTGAGAGGCTGTGTTTGGCTTTTGTATGTGTGTGTGTGAATTATTTTGAAGACTCATTCAACACATTTGTCCATTTCCATTTTATGGTAGGTGATTTACCAGTGCACTTGCCCACTGTTCAACAGTTTTTGACCAAAAGTGGTATGACCTTCATGCCCCACCCTCCCTATTCACCTGATTTTGCCCTCAATGACTTTGCTTTTTGTTTCCCTGGATGAAGATAATACTCAAAGGGAAATGTTTTGCTAATGTGGAAAGAGGTGAAACAAAAGCTAAAAGCACTAAAAGGCATCAAAATTGATAAGTCCAAAAACTGTTTTGAGCAGTGGGATAAAATGTCACAATAGGTGTATTGCATCTAGTGGAGATTACTTTGAAGATGACTGAAGTTTGAACATGTAAAAATAATAATTTATTTTGATAAATAAATCAATTAGGGATTTGGGGGCTCCTTCATTGTACACCTGAAACCAACATAATCAGATTGATTGTATACCAACTATACTTACTTTTCTTTTTTAAACCTACCCAAATATCTCTGGTCGGATTCCCAACCAGGGTACATACCAGGTTGCAAGCCAGATCTCCAGCCAGCTCTGTAGCTGGAGGCAGGTGAAAGGCATTGATGTTTCTCTCCCTCTCTGCCTCCTTCCCTCCCCTTCTCTCTAAAAATAAAGAAATAAAAAATCTTTAAAAAAAACCTCCTAAGAACATTAGCATTATATCACTAAACTATAGTCTTTATCAATGTTTCTACTAACAATTCTTTTTTATTTTAGGATTAAAGCCAGAATTCAGTAGTGTGTTTAATTGTGACATTTTCTAGTCTGCTATAGACTATGATAGGTACCTTCTCCTGTCTTTAATGACCTTGATATTTCTGAAGATACAGATTAGGTATTTTTTTAAATGTTCCTTGAAAGCAGGAATAGTGCTGTAATACTCTGCTATCTGTGGAAAATCTGTAAATGCTGGTGATGATGTTGCAGATGATCATTTGTCAGTATTGTGACCAAACATAATTGTACTGTGCTGTAATACAGTAATAGGTTGGAGGGGTCCTGATGTGCACAGGGAAGCTTATTAATAAATTGAAAGGCCCACAATTATCAGAGCTTTGTGTCTCCTCTTCGATAGAATTTCCTTTCTTTCCTTGGGGTCAGACTAGCACACCTACTTCCAGTTTACTACAAACTAAGGCATGGAATTCAGGTAACCAAACATACTTATATTGTATGCAAAGTCATAGTTAATACAGTCTGCATCAAATCCTAAAGGCACTTCTCTGAATAAAAAATGAATTGGCTTCTAAAGCTTGCTTGAGTTTTTCCCAGCCTTTATAATATTTATGTATTGTGTTTTCCTTTGTTGTGTGTAGCTAGTTTAAAAACATGAGGATTTCTCTCCTGGCAATCTTGGCAGCACCAAAAAACAAAATTATTTTAATAAT
Organism: Noctilio leporinus; assembly: GCA_004026585.1. Lineage (NCBI taxonomy): Eukaryota > Metazoa > Chordata > Mammalia > Chiroptera > Noctilionidae > Noctilio > Noctilio leporinus. Next base: position 70,961 of record PVIW01006746.1, on the reverse strand, counting down.
CTGGAGTGATAACCTAAAAGAAACCACAATGGAATTAAATTTAAATTAGTCTAAAACTTTGCAACATCTAGTTTAAAATGTACATATATACATATATATGACTAGATCAAAATACACATATAAGCTTGATAATGTGTGTTCTCTTTGAGAGATTCTTTTAAAAGATAATTTATGATAATCTGTTTTAGTGAGAAAGGAACCAGAGGAAGTATTTTAAAGGACTGGTGTTCACCATAAAGCTAACATAATATATTACAAAAAATATATGACTATGCTATGGTTACATCTTTATAAAGATTGGGATAATTATGTCAGTTTTTTGATAACTCCTCACACCAGTATCATTTGTAGAGGCCCCATGCAGAACACATCCTTTAAGTTAAGAACCTTCCTTTTCAGAGAAAGACTTATGCTACCATTACATTTATTTAAATTTCAATCATTACAATGGACTCTAAAACCTTAAATAAATTTATTTTCTAAGAGTCTATAGCCACACTTCTGTATTAAGTAAGGATTACTTTTGCAGACCATGAATTTCATTTACTTTTTTGGTTTTTACTGATAAAATTTTCATGTCCAAAGGGGAAGCTGAAGTGTTATTGGTCAGGGATGTTACAAACAGAATTGCATTTTGTGATAAGAGCATAAATATTAAAAATGTATTTTGGGGTAAGCATAATCTTTAAAATCTGTGATACTTCCATAAAACAAGAACATAGAAATATTATTTATTTTTTTGAAAGCAATAAGTGCACAGGACATTTTATATAATAGTACAAAGTATATCCATATTCCATGATGTACATCTAGCAGTTTTAAAATATTCCAAGAGCCATTTTTTGTTTTTTTTTTCTCAACTATTTCAAACTACTTTGTGACATCATCAATATTATACCTACATATTTCAACAAGAACCTCCAAAAAGAATGGCAGTCTCTTATATAACCATACTTTTGTCATCCCAATGAAGAAGTTTAACAATCACTTACTAATTTTGCCTAATAAGTCAGTATTCAAATTTTCCAGTTATCTCCCAAATGCATTTTAGTCTTTATTTTTTCCTCTCAAACAAGGATACATATTTAGTCCACAAATATTATATGGTTTTATTTTTCAAGATTTAAATTAACCATATTGCTGAAACAATATTGAAATGAAACTATAAACAACGACGTATGATTTAAAAGAAAAACAATGAGGTCTTCTTCATTTAAAGAAGCCATGCACACATTCTAGCAGGCTTCATTTGCATGGTTGTGAAAGGTGAATATTAATATTTGCCGCAGAATAGTCTTATTTAAGTGAGATAATTTTTCAAAAGTGTTTAGCAAAGTGATTGGCATATGGGAAGCATGTAGAAATATTCATTCCCACCATTGTTACTGTTAGAGGTGAGATAATCAAGTAAGCTGATGATTTAATAGCTAACTCTGTATTTATACCCAGCCCCTGAAGCCTATAAAGTTTTATAATAAAATTAGATAGCTTTATACCTGATAGGGGTTTGTGAATGGAACCCATGAGATTTTAAGTGTTATTCATTTTTGACAAATGAGGAAACTGAGAGCTTTGTAAAGCTAATATGTTGGTAAATTTGATTTAAAGGACTATGCATAAAAGTGTAGAAATGTATCACTCCTTAAAGCAAAGTTCAATTGCAATCCCTAAATATCGTTTTTTAATAGTATGGAAAACTGTTGATAATACATTCTCAGGAATGTGCTTGAAATCATTATTTAGTATGCTTAAAATATCCATGCACAAACCTTTATTTGTGATGTTGTTCTCCAAATTGTAATCAAGTTGAATTTCTGCCAGCAGCACTTCAGATTTTCTAAACTCGAGCAAAATATTCTATTTGTATTTTTGATATATTAAAAACATATTATTTCTCTAATGCCTCTATGCTTATTGAAAGCACACACAAATGCTACTATTAAATTAACATTAGAGGTAAGAACAAGAATTCTTCTTCTAGAATTCAGTATGCATTCACCATGCATTTGATTTCGAATATGGAGTTCTAATCACCCCCTGACAAGAGTAATATTGGATTAGGAATTTCCTAATATTTATAAAATAGAAAAATTAGAATTGTGACATTAATATTACTCTGTTTCTGTGTTCCATTTAAGTTTATGAATAGGGAAAAAGTTGTATGATAGGAACACACACAGTTGTATCAAATCTGACACTAATAACCTGACTAATATTTTTTAAGTCATTTCTCTTTCCTGACACGCAGTTTCCTTATCTGAAAAAATAAGCAATTTGGATTCCAGAATTTCTGATAATTAAATGATTATAATGACTTTACATTTCTATGTGGTTCATTGCTTATAAAATGTATTTATTCAAAACATGTTACTTGGTCTCTGCCTAAGCTCCAAGAGTTAGCTAGGTGAATATTTTTTATTAAATTTATTGGGTGATATTGGTTAATAAAGTTATATAGGTTTCAAGTGTACAATTCTATGACATATCATCCATGTGTGACGTTTTGTGCCCGTTGGCCAAAGTCAACTCTCTTTCTCTCATCATACACTCAATCCCTTCCACCCTTCACTGAAAGTAAAGAACCATATGATTTCACTCATTGATAGGATACAAAGCTTGGTGAATGTTTTTAACTGTCCTATCCCATAATATTGGACAAAGTCTTGGAGGCTAGGCTAAAAAACTTTATGTACATTAATCATAAGTGCCATTTACTAAGTCTGTAATATATTCTAGGTATCATTGTTTACAGACAAAGCTTTGTCAGAAAAACTCGAAAAAATTTTCTTTTCACATGTTACAAATTTGGAGTTTAGGATGGTTAAGTTACATGCTACTCAGCTAGTAGTTGGCAGGTTTGGAGTTTGAATGGAGTTCTGTATGACAATAATTTTTGCATTTTCCTATTATAACATGTTTCATTTTTATCTTTTCAAAGAGGTAGTGAAATTCATTGAAAGTATTTAAGTAAAGAAAAATGTAATCATTATCAGTATTTTAAATAGTAGTAATGAGCATAATTAAATAAAAAGTAGATAAAACAAATATAAGAAGATGATGCATGCTGTTAATATAGTCTGAGAGGAATAAGGAGGACTCAAGTTTAAGAGAAGATAGGAAAAATTTATTAGAGAAATTAATTTTTACCTTGTAGAGGGGTTAAAGCTTGGAAATGTGTAAAATGTAGGTGACAAAGGAAATATCCAATCAGTCATATGAAATTTGGACCCCACAAACCTGGGGTTCTCTTTAATCTCTTGACTATTTTTAACAATTATAAACATGTGTATGTCCTTATTTTCAGGGAACTTACAATATAGGAGAATGAGACCTCTAAACCACATAAAAATAAAATAGATAGATAGATATGAAAAGTGATATGCTTTCAAAGATCTTTCTTCTAGTAAATGAGATAAAATATTTATGTTCACAAAATATTAGACTGTGAGAGAGAATGATATGAATATCTTGAGAGAAGTGATTATTTGTTCTGAGTTTTGTTACATACCACTGGAGAAGAAAGGTAATGTACTACATGAATTAGGCTTGGAAATATGATTAGGTTTGGGTAGACAGAGATGGAGAAAGGAAAGAAATTGAACAAAATAATTAATGAATAATATCTAAAGATATTTACCTATAACAGAAAATAGCTCAGTTCAGTTTGAGACTATAGTATATTAAAGGAAGATTAAATAAAATTGAAAAATTGTTGGGGCAAAGTTCATAATATTTCCTGTGACCTAGTAATTATATGCCAAGTTATATACTCAAGAAAATGCACCCATTTGTGGACCAAAGGTATAAGAGCATTCATTATTCGTTATTCAATATTCATAGTGGCCAAAAATGAAATGCTTTCCAAAGTTTATTAATTAAAAAAGCAGATTTAAATATGGTGTATATTTGCACAGTAGAAAACTATGTGCATAGAGCAATGAAAATAAGCGGGCTATAACTCTGTGCAACAGCATATCAAATGTATGCATGTTGAACACAAAAAGCCAAATATAAGAGTACATATACTATTTCTCCATTTTTATAAGGTTCAAAAACATGAAAATCTACAGTTTTAGAAATCAAAATAGCGATTGTTTTTGGAAGACAGTGACTATAATAGGACACAGGAAACTTCTGGGATGTTGGTCGTCTTTGTTTTTTTTTTTTTTTTTTTTAAAGATGCTAAATATATGGATTGCCTCAGTTTCTAAAAATAGTTTCAAGTGTACATTTGTGATTTAAGCATTTTTCTATATGAACTTTCCACTTTAATTGGACAAATTTAAAGATGGTATTTAAGGAATTGATATTCTTTATTCAGTAAGATGTGGAAGGTTTTTGGTGTTTTGGTGGGGTTTTTTGTTTGTTTATTTTTTTGTTTTTTTAGCTGAAGAATTGCAGAATTCTACAAAGTCAGAAAGATTGAATCAAGTGGTAAGCAAGATGAATTGACAAAAAGGAAAAAGTTAAGACTCTGGCTTATATAGCAATAATTGGAATACAAAGAAAAAGATGGATGTGATAAAAGTTTTAGAGATAAAATGGACAAACTTTGTACTGAACAGAATGGGATAGATAAAGAAAAGAAAGTATTTTTAAAAATGAGATTGGAAGACTGGGAGGCAGGCAGTATATCTGAGAAACATAAAAACCTAGAGGATGAAAAATTTGGAGCTATTGGTGAACTACATCAGGTTAAATGCAATCTGCCATTGTGTTTATACAGCCTATCAGCTAAGAATATTTAGAATAGATTCTTTTGACATTTTACAATTATATGAAATTTGATTTAGCATCCATGCAGTGCTTCGTTGGACACAGACACACTCATTTGTTTGCATAATGTCTATGACTACTTTTGTAATACAGCAGAGCTAAGTAATATGCTAGAATACTATGGTAGGTTTTTTTCCTTTACAGAAGAGTTATGCTTACCTCTGCTTTATTAATATATTATTTTATTGTAGTTTAATTACAGTTTTCCCAGGTTTTTGCCCATGGCTCTCCCCTGCTCCCTTCTACTCCCACAGTCAATCCCACCCTGTTGTCCATGTCCACGGGCTCTTTATACTTGTTTCCGAACTAGATATTCCTCTTCTTTCCTCTGTTATCCCCCTCCTCCCTCCTCTCTGGTCACTGCCAGTTTGTTCCTTATTTCTATGTCTCTGGTTTTATTTTGCTCATTTGTTTGTTTTGTTCATTATAGGTGAGATTGTATGGTATTTGTCTTTCACTTCCTGGCTTATTTCATTTAGCATAATACTTTCCATTTTCATCTATGTTGTCATGAAGGGTAGGAGTTCTAGAACTAAAATTGAAAATGACATATATTTGAAAATGGCTAATGGAAGAATTAAAAAAAATGTTTTTTAAAGAGGATAACTTCAGAATAGAACTCTAAGGGTCACTAACTGTATAGAGTGAAAAACTGAATCTGTTAGTGAAGTATCAGTTGACATTTAATAGTACTTAAGAATTTAAAAATGTGTATTCACATACAGTCATTCATTTCATCTCTAAAACAACCTGTGAGATGAATAGCATTGTCTCTGTTTTACAGATGAGAACATTTAGATTCTAAAAGGTAGCATGACTATACTCAGGAAAATAATTTCATCCAAAATAGAAGGTGATAAATACCATCTAGAAGAATGTGGATGTTTTGGTATAGACTGAACAATTTGCTCATGTTTGTTGGCAGAGTGATAGAATAAAAATTTTAGACCAGAGTTTCTGGGTTTATATATACTGTTCTACCATTTACCAACACTATAATCTTTTAAATTATTTTTAAGGTTTAGTTGACATACAATTTATATTAGTTTCAGTTGTACAAGGTAGTGATTTGACAAGGTGTATATACTTTACAAACTGATCACCACAAAAAATTTGATAAACATCTATCACCATTCAGAGTTATTATGATATTATTGGCTATACTCCTTATGCTGTACGTTATATCTCCATAATCTATTTAAAAATTGGAAGTTTATATCTCTTAGTCTTCTTCATTGTTTTTGCCAATTCCTTCTACCAACCATAAGTTCTCTGTATCTATGAATATGTTTCTGTCTTATTGAATTATAATTTTTAATATTCCACATAATAAATGAAATCATATGATATGTCTTCCTTTCCCTTACTTAACGTAATAGCCTCTAGGTCCATTCAAGTTGTTGCAAATGGCAAGATTTCATCATTTTCATGGTTAAGTTATATTCCATTCTCTGTGTGTATGTGTGTACCAGATTTTTTTTTATCCATTCATCTATCAATGAACATCTAAATTATTTTTGTATTTTGGCTATTTTAACTAATTCTCCAATGAACATAGGGATGCATATATCTTTGTGAATTAGTATTTTCAGTTTCAAAGGTGGAATTGATGGATCATATGATAGTATGATAGTTCTATTTTTAATTATTTGAGGAACCTCTATACTCTTTACCATAGTGACTGCAAAGGTTTATTGTACAATCTCACCAACAGTGTCTGAGAGTCTGTTTCTGCATCCTTGCCAAAACTTGATATCAATCAATCTATTTACTTATTTATTTATGTGGTGCAAGAAAGTGGTCTAGTTTCACTTTTTGCATGTACCTGCCAATGTTCCTAACATTGTTCATTGTTTATTCTTGATTACTTTGTCATAGATTAGTTGATCATATAAGCCTGGCTTTATTTCTAGATTCTTTATTCTGTTTCATTTGACTCTTTTGTTTGGTTGTTTTGTTGTTGTTGTTATTTAGTTGTTGTTTTTGTTTTTGCTAGTCCCATAACTCCATTAAATAAAGTTTAAAATCAGGGAGTATAATATATCCAGCTTCATTCATCTTTCTAAAGACTTTTTTTTTTTAGCTATTTGGGATCTTTTGTGGTTCTATATATAAATTTAGGATATTTTTTCTGGTTCTCTGAAAAATTCAACTGGTATTTTGATAGCGATTGCATTGGAACTGTAGATTGCTTTGGGAGGTATAGAATTTTAACAATATTAATTTTTCCAATCCATGAGCATGGTATATATTAACACTATAATCTTTTCTTTTTAATTTTAAAAGATTTTATTTATTTTTTCCAGAGATAGGGGAAGGGAGAGAGGCAGAGAGGGAGAGAAACATCAATGTATGGTTGCCTTTCACCTGCCTCCAGACATGGACCTGGCTGGAGACCTGGTTATGTGCCCTGGCTGGGATCAAACCAGCAATCTTTGGGTTCACAGGCTGGCACCTATGCACTGCACCAAAAGCCAGGGCAACACTATAATCTTATTTATTTATTTAAAGACTTTATTATTTTCAGAGAGAGAGAGAGGAAGTGAGAGAAGCAGAGAGGGAGAGAAACATCAATGTGTGGTTGCCTTTCACCTGCCTCCAGCTATAGATGTGACTAGAGACCTGGCTTGCAACCTGGTTATGTGCCCCAGCTTGGGAATCGAACCAGCGACCTTTGCATTTGCAGGCTGGCATCTTAGCCACTGTGCCAGCAGCCAGAGCTTAAAAAAACTTTTAATAGGTGTTTATATCAAAGACCTACTTCATTGATTTGAGCATGAAAGAGACATATAACTAAGTGACATAACACTACAGAGTCCACTTACCTGATTGATCTGAAGCTTTGTACCTCACCCAGTGTCTTTTCTTATCCTACACAAAATAATCCAATAGGGAACTTTCACCCAGAATTCCTAAGTACCAAGTATTTTCTTAGGTGCTATTTTGAAATGTTTATAATGATTGGAATTGATGATAGCATACAATAAATCATTCACCGAAGCACTAAACTTTTTCAGTTAAAGTGTCAGTAATTTAAGACTTTATTTTTCTTTTTGCGAGTCAGAATTTACTAGAACTTTTAGTTTTATAAACTATCGCCCAACTTCTAGCCCTTATCATGTAAGAAATAAATATTTTGCTATTGTAATTTGCCATGTAAATTGAGAGTTATTAAGGAAATCTAGTGCAATTGATGAGGTTCCTTTCTGTGACAGGATCAGTCTCACTGTTATCCAATAATCCACCCTATCCCCTATGTGGTTGGTGGGTAGCAGCTGTCACTATTGTTACTTGTGTCTGGGGAAAACTCAGGTAGGATGGTTAAGTATCTTCTTTAAGGTCATATTGAAAATCAGTGGCATTCCAAGGAATAGAACTAGGAATACACTTAATCATAGCACCTCTTGAATAACTAATTTCATTATGAGAATAGTAAATAAATGTCTATGATATACCAGTGTACACTTCAAATTATTTATTCAACCCAAAGTTATGGATGATTTATCCCTGAGATTAGGATTGTGAAAAAGAGGTTCCCCCATCTACATCTATTATTATTTGAAGGTTTTAAAACAATCTTATGTAAATGGTAATAATGATAGTGACCAAGGGTCAAGATAGAGAAATTAATTTCTATTTTTAGACTAGTTTAACATATTAGTAGCTTATAATTTACTTAATGTGCTTACATATTATTGATCTCAAACCTAAGTGAGTTGTGTCTTCATTTACATACCTTGCCATATGTCAGCAGTAGTAAAAGTGGTCCTTTTTTTTTTTTTTTTAAACATATTACATATGTTACATTTCCTGAGAAAAGAAATTACAAACTATTTTGGATCCCAAGGAAGAGGTACATGTATAAGCTCATCAATTAAAAATCTAGTTTCATAGCCCTGGCTGGTGGCTCAGTGGATAGGCACCGGCCTGCGAACCCAAAGGTCGCTGGTTCGATTCCCCAGCCGGGGCACACAACCAGGTTGCAAGCCAGGTCTCCAGCCAGGTCTATAGCTGGAGGCAGGTGAAAAGCTACCATACACTGATGTTTCTCTCCCTCTCTGATTCTCTCCCTTCCCCTCTCTTTAAAAATAATAAATAAAATATATATTTTAATCTAGTTTCATATCTAATTTAATTCTTCAAATAAAATAAAAATGGGAAAAGTTAAGTGCTAGATATGTAAATATATTTGATGATTTTCTCATTGAATAAGAAATAGCTATAATTTATTTAAGAAATAGCTATCATTTATTGAGCATTCAATATGTGTCAAGTAGTATGCTAAGGAATTTAAAAGCAAATTTAAATGAGAAACCCACATAATTTTCTTCTTTTGTTGGTTAGAATTTAAGTGTGGATATTAATCCTGAGACTTTGCAGATACCCAGTTATGTTAGACCTTGTGTTAGGCTTATAATAAAGATATAATAAATAACAGATATCTAATATTATTTTATAATTGTTATTTTTGGTTGGATTTTTCATTGACATTCTTGCCAATTTTTTATTCATACATTTAAGCTTTTTTAAATTGTATACTCTTGATTCAATAAAATATGTTTTCAATGTTCTGAACTTGGTATCCAGAATATTTCAAAGTTTTTTTAAGTGATTTCTTCTTATTTCCTCACATATAGGCATCCCTAAGACTAGCATCTGGAAATGCATAGGCATAGTAGGCACCACATATTCTATGTGAATAATCAATAAACAAATTTCACTTACATGATTCATCCTTTTTAAGTGATACCTCTCAGACCTATGTACTCATTTTACTAATGAATACTATATTATGGATTTTTTACAATATGATTTCATAGATTATCTAATGAAATTTTATGGCATTGATGTTATTAAAGCACTTTTCCTTCAAGTTATTATTATTATTTTTTATTTAACAAAATGGTATAGGTCGTAGGTGCTAAGGTTTAACTATGGTAGTTTAAGGATCTAGATGGTTTTCCATCTATCCCACATTTTAAATTGCAAGTGGAAGATGCGAGTTGTATACTGTTCAAAGTATAACATATCCAAAGAATTAATTCTATACCAACATGTTAAGTTTACTATTCAAGGGCGAATAACCCCTCAAAAATCAACACGCTCATTAGGGAAGGCTATCTTAATAAACCTTGCTGATAACAATTTTATTCTCCCCCCAAATAATTTCTATTTACATATACAACTGAATGTGCTTATATGCACAAAATACACACACACACATTCTTATGATTTTATATGCATTTATTTATATACATATGATTTATAAATGTATACTGTTATTGTTTACCAATATATATCAGCATTTATGTAAGGACCTGACTGTCTGACATTCTCATATTGACAAGAATAGATAATCACATTTCAAGAATATCTTTTTCCCAGTGGAACCGGTGCCTTTATTTTAACTGGTATGTTTCTGCAAATACACCCAGTCACACATAAGAGCTTCTGAGGCCAGACTACAATTTAAACTCTGAAAGATGAGCAGGTTTGTTAGAGACTTTTATCCACCTGGGAACCTGTGCCCCTTGTTATGGGAGTGGAACTTGAGTTTTCCAGTCCCCTTGCTTTGGGATTAAATAAGAGACTTCAGCTTTTGTGTGAAGCTGTCAGCTGTCCTAATCAAGGACAATATGCAAAAAATAGACTCTAGGAATGAGAGACAAAAGGAGGAAAATCTAGAAATCAGTAGAGATAAAAGGGCAGCACTGAGCTGCAGAAAATGGCTGAGGATAGGAGACTCTAGTTAAGATGAATGGGAGAAGACTTTGTTTAACTTCTTTTGAAAATGAAGTATTCCCCGGGTTGGTGTGGCTCAATGAGTTGAGCACTGGCCTGGGAACCCAAGGGTTCGATTCCCAGACAGGGCGCATAACCAGATTGCAAGCCATGTTTCCAGCCATGTTCCCAGCTGGAGGCAGGTGAAGACAACCATACATTAATGTTTCTTTCCCTTTCTTCCCTCCCCCCATTCCCATCTCTCTAAAAACAATGAATAAAATCTTTTAAAAAAGTACGAACCCAAAAGTCACTGGTTCGATTCCCCAGCCAGGGCACATAACCAGGTTGCAAGCCAGGTTTCCAGTCAGGTCTGTGGCTGGAGGCAGGTGAAAGGCAACCATACATTGATTCTTCTCTCCCTCTCTGCCTCTTTCCCTTCCCCTCTCTCTGGAAATAATAAATAAAATGTTAAAAAAAAAAGATTAAAAAATAGTATATAGCCTTCTATGTAATGTATTACATTAATTTTGGATTAATTAAAAATGTTGTTGTTAGATATTTGAGAAATCTGACATATTAAGGAATAGATTTAAATATATCAGACATCAAATTATACATTCTTATTCTCAAATTTAACATTGTAGTTTTAGAGCAAAAGTTAAAATTCAATATTTTTCATATAAAAATAAACTTGGAAAGTTTTGATATTACTTAAAATATTGATATGCCTGTTTATTAATGAACAATTTTATTAACATTCTATAATGACCACTTCTTCCTAAAATGTTTTTGATATAATGAAATAATTCTAAATCTAATTATCACATTTTAGGCTAGGATGACTCAGTTGCCTGAGGCAGAAAAAGAAAAGATTGCTGAACAAGTTGCTGATTTCAAGAAAGTAAAGAGTAAACTGGATGCAGAGATTGAAATATGGGATGATACAAGCAATGATATTATTGTTCTGGCCAAGAAGATGTGTATGATCATGATGGAAATGACAGACTTCACAAGGTAATTATGTGGAAAATTATGTGTAACACTTATAATAGGTAGAGACACTTGTTGCATTAATAAAACCTCAACAAACAAATGAGCAAAATAGAACCAGAGGCATGGAAAGAAGGAACAGACTGACAGTGACCAGAGGGGAGGGAAGAGGGGAAGAAAGAGGGAAAGAAAGGGAAGAGTTTAGTCAAAGAATTAGCATACATGACCCATGGACATGGAAACAGGGTGGGGACTGACTGTGGGAGAGAGGATGGGGTGGGTGGGGCAGGGGAGAGCAACAGGGAAAAATGGGACAACTGTAATAAAACAACAATAAATTCATAAAAAAGATTCTTTGGCAGGTGCTAAAATTCAAGTGGTAGAAAAAAAGCAAATAATATAAATTAGAAGTTTGTAGGTGTGTTATTCTAGGGATTTTTGCAAATAAGTATGACAGTGTTTCTCAAACTACCAAAGAATAATTTTAGGATCCACTTTGTGCTTCATCACCTCAGGAATCTCTGTGTATCACATGAGCATATTGCTTTTACAGAGAAATTGGTAAACCAAATTATGATCTCTGTCAGAGCTATCTGAGCTGTTGATGTGCATAGCTACATAATTATAGTTATAGTGATTTATGTATCATCAAAATTTGTGATACCATTTGCTAATGAAACAATAAGTATTTTTTAATACAATGGCAATGATATACATGAAGGAATTCTACATTGTGAGTATATATGTGATGAAGAGAAATTTGCAGCAGATTTCAAGGGGGATGAGAACATTGAAACTACTAGAAAATATATATTGGAATACCTAGATTCAGACTGGGAAAGGAGGGAAATGAAATTAGAAAGATGGAGGGGTAAAGATATGTCATCAACAGGTGGTGAAAATACAGACTTCAGTGAAGTTTTTCCTGCTCTACATCTCCTCCCTCCCAAAGGAATTAATGTTTTACTGTTGACATGCTTTCAGTCAGGTTGGGAAAGGAAAGGGCTCAGTGACTTTGAGAGTATTACAGTCTGTAGCCAAGGTGTTAGAAGAGGATTCACAGCCCCACAGAGTGATACCGCATTTGAAAATTGGTACATTTCATATTTTGCAAAAGCTAAACAGCCCAAAATTGTCACTGCCAAAGGCTTCTACAGAATAAGAATATTGTGTGTTCAAATAGCAGTAAAAAGAGAGGCACAAAATTGAACTTTGGACCCTGGTAATCTTTTGCATTTGAACTGAATCCTAATTTAGTTTCAGTTTATTTACATTGTGATAAATATCCAATTGTTTCAAAATAAATGGAACCTTTTTATTTACTCATTTTTTACTCCTAATTCTGTTTCAAGAGTTTCTCAGACACTACAACATTTTTCTGAGAATTAAATTTCAGTGTTATATATAGGCTGCTTTTTAGTTCCACCACATTGCATTTCTTTCATCGAAGGTGTTTTTTCTTGCATGTAATGGAACTTGTGAGAATGGGGGTCACAACTGGTCCTGCAGGATTTATCAACAAATAGTTGACACTTTCGTACACTCTATCACACATAGATGTTTTTAACAGCTATTTTTTAATAAATAGCTGTTAATTTTTTAAATAATAAAAATTTTTTAATATTTTTTAAATAATAAAAAGAATAAGAAGTAAATTATGTTTTTCTACAGTGTCACTAAATGCTGTTTTCTCATTTTCTTCAACTACTTTATTATTAATACAACATAACATCGTAAACTTTAATGAAAGCTTACTATGTACTACACTGATCAATTTATGTTTTCTTAGTTTTATTTTCAAGACATTTTTTAAAAGATTTTATTTATTATTTCCAGAGAGAGGGGAAGGGAGAGATACAGACAGGGAGAGAAACTCAATGGATGTTTGCCTTTCACCTGCCTCCAGCTACAGACTTGGCTGGAGACCTGGTTTGTAACCTGGTTATGTGCCCTGGCTGGAAATCGAACCAGCAACTTTTGGGTTCTCAGGTTGGTGCCTATCCACTGAGTCACCAGCCAGGGCTCAAGACATTTTAATCGATTATTTTATTGTCCATTTTATGGTTAAAGAAAGCAAAATTTATAGTCAGATAAATTTCTCAAGGGCACACAAATAAAATTTCTTCCAATTTGGAGTTGATCCAACTTCAGAATCTGGGTACCAATGCATTGTATTACAAGTCTTAACTATTATGTTAAAAGAAAAACAAGAAGTCCATTACAAAGGGAAAACAAACAGCATCATTATAAATAACAACACTAATTGTGTAATACAATGTATGCTTCTAGCTGTAACTACATTAGGATTTAAAAAAGGAGGGATTATCAGTGGGGTACAGAGTAAGCAAAGAACAAAAGTATGAGCAAGTGACATTTGTATTGGACTATAAATGAGATCCAGGGATGAGATCTCATGTGGCATGAGATGACATAAGTGAGAAAAACCCACACAGGTAGAAATGAGGAGTGTGTGTGTGACTCAGACTGATTCGTAGGGGTGGCTCTAGAAAATTATATTGATACAGGAAGTTAAGCAGGGTATGACAAATGTGATGGATTATAAAAGGGCTTAGAAAATGCACAGGTTTTTTTTAAAGAAGTAAGAGGTAGGGAGCTATTAAAATGTGGTCATGATAGTGGCATCATGAAAACCAAAGGATTCTAGGAATGATAGTCAGGAGGAATGACAAGCACTCTGGATGACACTGTGACTGGAGACTCAACCCATAGGGCTCTAGCTTCTGTTGAGAGATAATTAGACAGACTTTGGAAATTTTAATATGGGCTAATAGAAATTGGATACATTTCTGAAAAACACTGTATCAGGGACTGGAAAATTTACTTCTGTAAACTCATAAATGGCTATTTCTGAGTCTTGGCTGACACCCCCTGGCACACTGACCAGCCAGTGCTTCATTTAGCCTGTACCAGCGGCACGGAGCAGCCTTTCCCTTCACTGTTTGTGCACAATTACATCTAGATTAAGGTGCTTTTGTCACTATCACTGTGATACATTCACTCTGGGGCACAGAAGTCAGACTTTGGTGCTTTAGCCATGATTTCTCCTTGGTGAAGGGCCATCCATAGTCACATAGGCCATGTTACCTTATCACCCTGAACCTGTGGCATTTTGTAATAACTCAGCATTTCTTCTCTTCCGTCTCTGGTATTTTCTAAAATCAGACTTAAGGTTCTAATGCATGTTGGAAGAAAGCAAGTCTTCCCCCTTGCACTGATTACTTTTCCAGGGATGGGTCCTCCAAATTTCTGACTGGAAGGCAGGGGTTCTGGGTGCACAGGTGTGGAGAGGGGAGTGGCTGGTCATTTCTATATTTAGTATTAAGTATTCATACATTCATTTAATATTCCAGTTGTTAGTAAAAGATAGTTCACCTGAAGTAAATCTAAAGACTTCCAATGCAAAAATCATTGTACCTTCTTCAGAGAATAATTTCCAGGCTTTTTCCTGGGATGAGGGAGAGGTAGATGTACCACGGTGTGGAGTAGGGGAGGGCTCAAACTGCCTCTTTCAGTGTCTCTCTTTACCCCTAATTTCAGTCATACCTGGATCTTTCTGTTTAAATCAGCTAGATTATTAGTTTTCCCACTGCTGGTTTGGACTGGCTTTTGTGGGTTAACTATATAATTTACTGCTTGTTTTCTGCTTTCTTATTTCCTAATACTTGCTGCTATCTCTTCTCCCATTCTGTTCTTTCTGTCCTAGTGGGTTTAGATCCTTATTAGGGAAAAACAAAGCTCATCTGTACTTTTAGTGGGATTTGGAGAAGGAAATAGAAGTAATCATCTGACAATCTACCTAGCATTTTAACTTGGACTCCCACTAGGATTTATTAAGATTATGAAAGGTTTCTCTTTATGATATTTAGAGGTTAGCACACTTATTCATGTTCTTTTTTTCATAAATTATACCTTTCTTTTCTCACTTGAGGTAAACTCTGTCTAAGCAGTCTCTTGGTTATGAATTTAAACAGTTTCCACATTTTATGGTTAGGAACATCTAATTCATTTTTAACAATTAGAAGATAAGCTCTGGGTAAAAGTTTTATAGATATTTAATTATTTCTTTATGATTACTTAGGGTACATTTTTAAGTTGCTAAAAAATATGGTAGAAAAGACAAAAACTGATAACTTCATATAAATCTTTGTTAAAATACAGGATTTCTAAGAGTGTACCAACTTCAGTGCTACTATTAATAAAGTTAACACATTAAAGATACCTGGACAAAAGCAATACTGCTTTAAGCACTAAGATTTAAAAAAAAATTTTAAGCACTAATATTTTTTAATTACATTTTCAAAAATATACCAAGGTGGTGTACCTAAACCTTATAAAATTATGTATTTTAAAACACATCATGATATCAGTTTTTACTTGAAAAAATGATGTATTAATTTGATAAAATGTCTAAGCTTACCGAGAATTTCTGTTGTTTCATTTACTGGGCACTGACTGAATTTCAGGTGTTGCCCTTAGTGTTAAGGATGTGCCAATACCTACAATGGGGCATATTCAACTAGGGCAGCATAAGATAGGATGAAATTAGCTTATCCTGTGTACTTAATACCACAGTGGGCAGTTCTTCTGGCTTTATATTTCTATAATATCATTAGATACAGTCTCAGAATCTAGGTGAAATCTTTAGTTAAACCCACCTGTCTGCAAATGGGCCAGTTTTATTGGTTTTTTAAAGATTTTGTTCATTACTTTTAGAAAGAAGGGCAGGGAGGGAGGAAAAAAGGGAGAGAAACATCCATGTATGATTTGCCTTTCACTTTTGTCCAGCTGGGGGCCTGGCTGGAGACCTGGCTTGCAACCTGGTTATGTGCCCTGGCTGGGTATCGAACCAGTGACCTTTGGGTTTGCAAGCTGGCACCAATCCACTGAGCTACACCAGCCAGGGCTGGGCCAGTTTTTAAAAGCACATCATCACTCTAATTTTATGACCTGTTGCAATCAAGAGTTAACTTAAAATATGAAGGAAGAGTATGTATATCTAAAGGGGTTTGTTGTGAAGCACTGAGCTCCCAGCTTTCATTGATCCAGATACCTACGCGATGACTGGACAGTTCGAGGTGATACTTTGAAGACTTGGAAGACTGTCCCACTGCAGAGAAAAGAAAAGAGTACTCAGAAATATTCATGTAGAACAGTGTTGCATTCATCTGAATAATAGGAGTCATTGGATGAGAGAGCTGTAGAGTGATGGCAGATGAAGAACTAGATTTGGACATAGGGTTACATTTCTTTATTGCGATCTTTTGCATACCTTCAATGGACACAAGCTTGCATTTAAGAAAAGTTTAGCCCCACCTTTCTTTTCCAAGAGACAATTCTGAGGGATGAAACAGAAAATGTGCAGAGGGAGGGGAAAAGCTCTCCTTGCCTCTATTCAGCTAAGGCTTCAGAATTAAAGCCTTTCTGGAAGCACGGTAGAAATGCACATAAATTAATGTGTTCTCTGACGCACATCCTTTTGTTTGTTAAATATGCAATCTCTTTGCACATGGCTTGTTTTGCTTTATGAGATGAAATGTTTAACAACAGTAGCAATTTACGTGTTTTAGCCCACACGGCCAGGGAATAAGAAATACTGGTAAGTTATATATATACATGTTTATTTTAAAATACCATATTTTATTATTTAAACTATAAAGACAGATGGGTTTAAGTTTTGTTTTACTTGATAAGGCTATGAATTCTATTTCTCATGTGTATTAAATGTACATATAAATATCTAGAAAATGATTGAAAATATAAAGCATGATTTAAGAGTTAAAAAAAATGTTTCTGTCCTTTCAATTTCAAGAAGCCACACACACGCTCACTTTACACCAGGGAGGAAAAAATATTTTTCTGTGTTCTGCCATGATGGCTTATTATTTTTCTTTTTGAACAGTGTGCTGGGGTAATTATAAGCTCTTATTAGCTTTTCCATGACATTCTTCCTATGAATAATTGGTTTGTTTTACTTGTGGTGTTTTGAATCACTGGAAATAATCATTCAATAATGCCAAGAAGAAATGCTTTTACATAAAGGAGAGTAATTCTGTCTGTCAATTGTTCTGATGTGATAAGTAATTGGTAAAAATTCAGCTTCTGTTGCAGCTTAGTAATTGTTTATTAAAACTAACTGAGTACAAGAGCATAGACCCTCTTTCCTGAAATATGACATTTTAATGTCTGTAAGTGATTTATAAGAACATTTGGTGTAATGGCTACGTTAATTTTCAAGTGGCGAAAGAGGTCCATACTGTGTAAATACGCAGAGATTTCAGGTGGATAGAATTAAATTATGCATTATCTTAGATCACAGGAGATTAAACTGTTAAAAATGTGGGAATAAACAAAGACACCTTATCCCCATCCCAGTGAGAACACATAGAGGCTATTCAGCTACCATCATTTGCTTTTGGTAGAGAATCAAAGGCAGGCAGAGAAGAGGGGGAGTTTCCAAATGGAAGAAAAAGAAAAGGAAAGGCTTCAGATCAGAGTTTATTGACCTAGGAAAGACATAGGTAGGCTAACTAGAAGCAGGGCATCTTATGTGATTGGTTTGGGGAACACATTTTTGCTTTCTCTGATTGTTACTTAATTTAAAACAAGGGTAAATATAGGTAAGCTAACTATTGCCCAGGTCCTGATCATTCTGGGTCAATTTCTATCGAAACTGGGGTTTAATTTCTTAACCTAGTTGCTACACAAGTAGTGGGTCAAAATTCTGTTGTCATATTTAGTCTGTCCATTGTCCATTTGCATGTTCAGTCTCTCAAAAATTCAAGTGATAATCATTCTTTGGAATAGTGATAGATAATTGTATAAATAATATGAAATTAATTTTATATTCAAAAACAAAATATTCATTTTTAGGAGAAAAATCAGCTTATGATTAGCTATATTCTAAGCCAATAGTCTAATGAATTTAAAAGTAAATAGTTTTTTAAAAAGAAGTCAAACAGTGAAATCTCTCAATAGATGGACCTTTGTGAATATTACTTATTTTATCCATCTTATTCCCACTGTTTTAAGGACCTTTGCTTTTAAACATTAAAAAAAAAATTATTTTTAGAGAGAGGGGGAGGGAAGCAGAAAGTGCAAGAGAAAGATCCATGTGTGAGAAAAACATTGATCAGTTTCCTCTATTAGGGACCAAACCTGCAACCCACGTGCCCTGACCAAGAACTGAACCAACAATCTTTTGCTTTGAAGCATGATACCCAACCAGGCTCACTGGTCGGGGCTCAAGAACCCTTAATTAGTACAGTTTGCAGTTTTTCTCTTCTATAATACTTTAATGAATATATTCTAGCAGTTGTATTTTTAGAATTGAATTAAGATATTATATTTTACATTTTTATTCCTATGTCGATTTCTCTCATTTCCAAAGCATTTAATGCTTTATTTTTAACCTCATCATGTTTTGTTTTGTTTTTGTTTTTTATCTCAGATCCTTTCATCCCTAAGCTCCCAGTTGATTTAGTAATTTTGTTCTTCCTTTCTTTTCTTACACTGTCTAGACCATTTGGCCTATGGTATAACCACTGTCTCATGGAAATTTTGATCTTTTTGTTTTTAGTGACCACACGACACATAAAATCTCAATCCTGCTTCCATCCAAACACTGTCTTCTTCTGTCTTTTGCTTGGACTTCAGATGGTGAATTTCATCCATTATTTCCTTTTGATTAGAGGTGTATTTATACCTCTATACCAGTAGAAGGTATAGAGGAAAGGGGCCAAAAGAAATACTACATTCTTGCTACTCTAATGTATATTTGTTTAAGTGCTTTTTAATTTGGGGTAAGGTGGTCCTCTCTCTAGATAAACTTTTTACTTTCTCCAGGTCTTTAGGTTCTGTTGAGTGTTCTACCTTGATTACAGATATTTGCCTCTACCTATCCCATCTTTCACTTAGAATAAGTATCCATCTTGAAGGCAATCTTTGATATTTACCTTGCATAACTGCATTCCCTGATTTTGGGCAGGAATTGATTTGGGTACTTTTATTGTAGCTGTCACAGTCTCATTAGCCAATTCCTTTCTACTTGGTCTTGCTGAATAGGATACTGGTCAATTGGGTGTAACTACATACTTGTTAATTATCATTATCATTTTACTTAATATTCTTGGAATAGTGGAAGGGAGAACTGAACTCTACATTTTCCTTTGTAAATACCCGGTACTCCAAAATTCCACTTTTGTCAGTAGAGATCATTTCCTTATGGCCTACTGGGAAAGCAAAAACTTCTAGAAGGGATTTCATCAATTTTCTTAACTGATTGACAGTATTCAGGAAAAAAAACAAACAAATTGTAGGAAACTTATTTGTAAGCATAAAAACATTAAAAGTTTTCTTTGGACTTTTGCATGTTAAAAATCTTTGTTTACCATAATTTACCTACATATGTAGGAAATGTATTCAAATTGTATTAAGGATAATTTAATGTAATTATTTATAACCTAAAATCCATCAAGGTATGGTGTCCTTGGAATAAGAAACTAAATTAATTCATGTCAGTTATTTCATGAAAATTTTGTCTTTTCACTTTACATATATACTCAGACTACCTGGGCAATTATTTTTCAAGCAAATAGTTTAAAAGAAAAACAAAATGAAGATGTTAAGAGACATCAAAGATTCATTGAATTGTTTCTTCATTCATGTACTCATTTATGCTGAAGAACATATTTAGTGAACACCTATTTACACTAGGTTCTATTCTTTATATAAGAAGTGAAATATAGATTTGGATTTGACTTCTGCCCTCAAGAACTTGCAGAAATTAGGAGAGGAATAAATATAAGCATTAGGAACCCAAGCAGTAAGCAGTTATAACTGGAGAATTAATAAACACTTCCCAGACAAGGAACTATTTGAGCTCAGTGTTGAAGAATGAGCAGGAATTTCCCAGGTGAAAAGGAAGAAAACCAGTCCAGAGAAGGACATGAAATTCAGGGCATGGTCAGAGGGAAGGAAAGCAGGTGATAGCACTGGTGTGAGCAAGAATATGTTATAAGGGCTTGGAATTGGACCTCCAACTTACAAAAACTTAGAGATGTCACATGTTATAAGATGATTTCAATGTGTGGTCTATAGAAAATAGGAAGAAATGATAGTGCATTTTTTTTTACTGGAATATGTATGTAGGAGGAAAAAGACCATTTAGAGGATAATGAGGAGTTCAATACAGATATTTTGGAATTCAAAGAAAACATGCAAGTGAAAAATAATCTTCTTTTGGAAAGAGGATTACAGTTTAGGATAATATTGAGTGCAGATCCAAACTTGGGAATTATTCTCAGAGAAATCATTGTTAAAGTTTTAACAGTTAATGGACTTCTCAAGGTAGGCAACGTGAAAAGAGAAGAAAGGAAAAATATAGGTTGAATATTAATATCTATTTTAAAATTTTAAATATTATAATATAAAATAATCATTTAGTCATCTTTTCTGTCATAAATTGTTAAAGAATTCTTGTACATTGTCTATTTCTCTTATAAAAACAATACCATATTTATAGGCCCAGAGATGGGAGTATTTTATAGGTGTCCTGTTTTTCCTTACAGACCCTGCTTGTCATGTCTATGGGAAATACAGCTGTACTTACACCTCAATTTTTTCTTTTCAAAATGGAGTTTAGTAGGCTAGAGGAAGATACATTCATATTTTCAGTAGTTCTTCAATCTAATAAAAAGAAAATGGAAATTTAATTTTTAATCTATACCACAATATTCCCATTTACCCTGGGGTACAAATGCATAATAGCAGCAAGGTTCAAGCAATGAACAACTTTCTTTAAAATTTGTCTTTTTTAAGCAGAAGCTGAGGAGAAATGCCACTAGGGATATATCATTATAAAAATAAGTAAATAATGTCCTCTGCATGGACTATTGTGATATTATAACATATAGTAATATTTTGTTAAGGATCTTTGCTATTCGGGGTGATTTAAGAGCAGAGGCTGTGGTGTCACAGCAAACTTTGTGGGCATTACTTGAGTAATACAGAAAGGAACCACATTTTGGGATACAGGTAGATAAAACCTAACACTGTGGCATGAGTACATATTGGAACCAACTCTCATTTCCTTC
The DNA here is from genome assembly GCA_004026585.1 of Noctilio leporinus. Lineage (NCBI taxonomy): Eukaryota > Metazoa > Chordata > Mammalia > Chiroptera > Noctilionidae > Noctilio > Noctilio leporinus. The sequence continues at coordinate 49,359 of PVIW01006746.1, read as the reverse complement.
CAGGTTGCAGTACTTTGGTTTTTGAGCTGGTTCTTTAGACATGGAATATATAGGAAACTCTCCAATATCTGCTTAATTAATATGAACTATGTCACCAAAATTCTAAGTATATGTGACATTTAGTTGAATTTTGTTTTTTCTTCCCAGCAGATTATCTTTCTCTTTGAATTTTTTTTTTTTTTTTTTTTGCCAAGTATGTATAGGAAAGTACTATACATAGTGGAAAAGGCAAAGAAGCTACCACTTATTTGTCTATTGTTTAACAATAAAAATTGACTTTGGAATCCAATAGACCAGAGTTGAATCCTGAGATTGTCACTAGGTGCTTTCTGTGGTATGGACACAACACTTATTCAACATTTTTTTTTTTTTTTTGTCATTAAAATGAAAAGCAATACCCACCTCAGGGCCTTATATAAATAATGCAGACAAAAAGTACCTAGAGCAACAGAGAAACATAATAAATGATAACTTATTTTCAAGTGACTTTATTTTTAAAATAATGTGACTAGGCAGGATAAAAAGCCCTAGGGAAGAGTTGGGGTAAATGTTTACATTCCATATAGAATTTCACAAAATGAACAAAGAGAACATGGGGCACATCCATATAATGTAAGGTAGGGAAATGAGACAATATATTGTTAACAGCTGATGATAGAAAATGGTTGGAAATATTTTGGCCATAAAATGGCATTACTCAGACATCACAGATACTAATTCCTGGTTAGATAATAATAAAAGAGAGCCGAAGAATGGAATACAGTTTGGGTGATACAGATTATGTAGTAAGGACAGGACTAGCCTAATATCCTGCATTGCCTGAAATGAGGAAGAGATATTAACTCCTCAGGTAGGAATTTCTAACAGATTTCAAAATACATATATTCAAGGGGTATTGTTTTGAATGGTATAAAGTTTTGGTCTGGTGCATTCTTGATTTTTCCGGATAAAGAATATGATTATAAGGTAGTGAAATGCTACACTTAAAAAAGAAGGTAGTCCTGTCACATTTTTAGTCACATTGAAACTATCATCATGATATCCCGTAAGATCTACTACCTACAAAATAGTAGATGAGACAGCACAGATTCAAGCATTGCAGGGTCGTCAGTTTGCCCAGCAGCTGCATGTGTTTGACGGGTGTTTAACCAGTGTTGACTGACCTCTGTTGAAGAACATGGTTAGTGGCAAGATACCTGAGGCAATTGCAGCCCACAAGTGAAAACAGGCTCTCAGATTTGTAATGGAACACCAAAAGATGTCAAGGTGAGTCATCACAAAAATGTCACCTGCTCTGACAGCATTCCGAACATGTGCCTTGTGGTACTTTACTTCCAATTTTCTCCTTGTATAATGAAGCAACTCTTAAGATGCCTGTGGGGATGGGTAGTCTTTTAGCACACAGAGAGAAAAGAGCATTTTATATTTCAAACCTGTCTTATTTGTTACAGCTAAGGGCAGATACTGAATCACAATTGCTCTTTATAAGCACAAAAGTCTCTTAACATAACTACACAGAAAACTTAACCTTAAAAAGACATGAGTAGCTTTCTAGTGCCCTCTTATGACTGTATATTCAGTGAAATTACTGACTTTGGATTCAATATTTGTTAGTTCTATTAAATAAAGAGAAATACATCTAAGCTAGTGTTTTTAGCAAATTCTGTATTCTAACAAATAAACAAATAGTTCAGTATTTTAAAAACTGTCTCTATTTTTCCAAATATTTTATTCATTATTTTCAGAGAGAAGGGCAGGGAGGGAGGAAGAAAGGGAGAGAAACATCAATGTACAGTTGCCTTTCACCTGCCTCCTGCTAACTACCTTGGCTGGAGACCTGGCTTGCAACCTGGTTAAGTGCTCTGACTAGGAATCGAACAAGTAACCTTTGGATTCACAGGCTGGCACCAATCCACTGAACCACACTAGCCAGGGCTTTAATATATTTTGAGTAATAGTTCCTTACTTTTTTTTCCTGTACATGTGTAGGAGATTGTTTCCTTACATGTATGTCTCTCCCTTAGTATTGCCATTAAATCATTTCCCTTCCTTTAATTATTTTAAAGGCCTCTCCCTTCTTTTTTATTTTAGTACCCAGGTGCCTACTTTGTCTTTGCTATTTTCCAGGGTGATTACTTATCAACACACCTTCTGTTTCTTTCCTTCTATTTCCCTGGCCTCAATATAATTGTCAATTTTTTCCTTTTCTTTCCAGAATCTGCTTCTTGCATCTCACTCTCTAATAACCCTATTCTCCATCCACTCATTTTCTTTTTTTCTACCCTCTGCTATTTCTTTTAACATTTGCCACATTCATACGACCCTCTCAATCAATATATCACCAATATTTTCCCTTTATTTTTGTTCCTTTCATTTTTGCCTCCTTTTTATAAGTGACTTTTGATATTTATATGCCATAGCTTTCTCCTTACACTTATGTAGTTATTTCCATATCAGTCCTTTCTCCATTGCTTTCTGCATTTATAGTTAAAAGTATTTATTGAAGTCTACTGTGTGCCTCAACATAAAGACCTATAAATAATATGATACATTAATTGCCTTCAAGGAATTCCCTAGGTCGAGAAGATGGATACATAAATTAACTAATCATTAAACATGTAGAAAGTGCAGGGATCAAAACAGATACAAGATTATTATTTTTTAAGATTTTATTTATTTTATTTAGAGAGAGGGGAAGATAGGGAGGCAGACAGGGAGATAAACATCAATGTAAGGTTGCCTTTCACCTGCCTCCGGCTATGGAGATCTGGCTTGCAGCCTAGTTATGCACCCTGACTGGGAATCAAGCCAGCGATCTGTGGGCTCACAGGCTGGCACCTAATCACTGAGCTCCCAGCCAGGGCTTTTTTTTTTTTTTTTTTTTTTTTTTTTTAACAAGCTTTACAGACTCATTCTGTGGGTTTGCAGAGGGTGGCATCAAGGAAAATAATTTCTAGATGTTGAGATAGTTACCTCCTCTGGACCTTAAGAGAGGAATACCATATGGTTAGAAGAGCTCTCTAGGCATAGAAGGCTGCATGAAAAAAGGCTCACAGACACAAAATAGCATCTGTGGTAAGGAGACAAATATGCAGTTTGGTATTGCCCGGTGTAAAAAAAAAAGAAGGAGAATGTGGAAAGGAAGATTGAAAACAGGAGCTGGTCTCCTGTAGATGCTATTATTTTCCACACTGAGAAATGGAAATATGAACCAAACCCTTGGATGCATTTGAAGCAGGAAATGGCCACAATCAGATATTCAGTTTAAAGCTATGTTTAAGTCAAAGATGAGAATTCATTATATGTGCAGGGTATTTATTTGTTTAGTATGCAAATGAGAAAAAGAAAACAAATTATGATAAGAGGGATACTTGACAATGACTTAACCTTATAAACTAATTGAAGGACACTGTCATATTATGCTTATCAACATAAAATCTTAGGTTGCAACTGAAAGTTAGATTGTAATGAATTGGAGTGTTGTTTATATTAACCAGTGTTGGTTAGTTTAAATAGATGTATTCTCAAAATACTCTGACCTAGAAGGGCGTAGTACTCTTAAAGTGAGGTTATCAAGAAGACTTTTTTCAATAAAGACCTAGATTTTTTTCTGGTGTGATTGAAGTTGGAATGGTTTTGAAATGTGGAACCACTGTCCATGCACCTCTGTGATGTCCCCATGATATAGACCAAACCAAATCTTATTTCTGAACTCCTAGGAAATTCTACTATGTACATGTGGGTAGTTTTTTAACAAAAGTAAATCCCAAACTATCATCAGAAATATCCAAGAAACTAGCATGGAAGAACCATGGACATGGACAAGAAGTGGGATTGACTTTCGGGAGGAGTGGGTGGGTGGGGAAGGGGACAGAAGGGAGTAAAAAGAGGATGGATGTAATATAATAATAAAATTTAAAAATATATATATATCTAGGAGTTTTTTAAACCTACATAATTTTTGGCCCTTCTATAGTGTGAGATTGAGTGCTGTTACTGAGCACAGTAGGGTTCATTCATGTGGCACCTTGGTGTAAAACCCAAAAATTAGTGTTGAGGAAAACAGGTCTTTATTTGTGATATTCTAACTTGGGATGGGACAAAGAGCTGTGAGCACTCCTGCTCAGCCCTGTTCTCCCCTGAGACCCAGCATTTCTCTTGCTCCCCAAAAGGCTATAAACCAAACCATACCCAATAGTTCCCCATTCCTTATCTGTCTGCTTTCTCCTTCAAAATCTAGGGTATATTGTCATCAGCCTTGGTGTAACAGTCCAGAACATCATCAGTTTCCATATAATAGTCCAGGAAAGCAAGTGCTGTGTTGCACTGGATCATGGTGAAGTCCAGGAAAGGTGCAAGTTCTAAAAGAACCCTTTCCACTTGTCTCCTGAAAGAGAGTCCAGGTCTGCAAGGCAGAGTCCTTGGTGGCTTTGATGTCAGCTGGGGGGCATAATCAAAGCAGCAGCGTGCCAGCTATCTTACTAGGCCACATGGCACCCTTTCCTTCTTTCAGACAGCATGGCTCCCTCTACTTCCTTTCAACCCATGTGGCTCTGCCTGCAATGGCTGGCACCTTTCATTTTAAACCCTAATTGCAGCCTGTGACACAGTGAGCAGGATGACCAGTCATGGCCACCTGTGGAAATCTTGGGTAGATTCTATAAGCTCTTTCATCACCATTCTAGGGTCAAAGCCTCTCCAACATTCTTGGCACCAGATAAGGCCATAGCCATTTGCACAACTAAGAAACCAACTCCCCACCATAGATAGGAAGGCATTTCTCATGCAGCACTATCCCCTCCCCCCTTTTCCTAAACCGTGGGCTGTGGAGAATTTGGGGGTGGCCTTCTTCCACCCTGTAAGCATAGGATGTAATAGTGACTGGGACTATTTTTAGCTCCCCGCTTTATTGTGTTGTGAAGTGTTTAAAAAATAACTGCATTAAATGCATGTTAAATATTAGTCACCATAATCTGGTGAGAATGATAATGTATACAACACCTTGTGTGGCATGCTGCCATTTATGTTTGCATATCTATAAAATATCTTTGGTTGGATTTTTCTAGAGATTTGAGAATTAGGCAGGGGTGAAAGAGATTCTTATTTTTCATTTCATAAATTTTATCCTTTTAACATTTGAAGTTATATTTTACGAAGTTTTATATGTATATGTGTGTGAGAGTGTGAGTGGGTATATGTGGGGGATGAATGTGTAGATATGTGTAAAATCAAAGAATATAGACAACTTTATGTTATATTTTATTGCATGCACTTGGATACCAGGTAAATATTATTTCTCCTGAGAAAAAGTGTTTCAATTTTTAAACATCATCAATTAATATGCACGGTAGGGGGTCTTGCCCATCCTTAATTGCTACCCTATTCCTAAACCTTACCACATATATTTATAGAATTATCACGATGAGCAATCCCTATGTTAGAAGACTTCATGAATATAAGGCAAGTGACATATGGTTGCTACCCTCGTATTTTCAATAAAAACATAAACAGATAAAGAAATATGTGTAACATAAACTTGTATCCAAATATCTCATCACACAGATTTAAGTGTGAGTCAAAATGTTCTGTTGAGACTCTAATTTGTTTATTATGAAAAGGAGGTTGTAAAGTACTGTTTACCCATCTATAGCTACTGTTCTCTCTTGTGTGATATCGACATATTTCCTCCAAATCTTTAATTTGTTTACTTACTTATTAACTTTTAAAATTCTATTCATACTCCCATAGTAGTATAAGCTTTTATTTTGTTCATAAATCATTCCAAATTTTTAATGGTTTATCAAGATGCCACCTAAAGGACGATGAAGGTGAAAGGTAAAGAGCGGTTGGGGTACTCTGTGTGTGTAGTTACTATCCCATTTCCCTGGGACATGGCTTTCATTTCCTATCTGCATCTTTTCTGCTCTACAGACTTCTCTAAAATGCACTCGCTTTTCATCATGCGAGGTGACCACAAGAGTGGACCTCACTCTTGTAGGATGCAGGACCACCAAGTGATGATAGTAGGGAGGGCCCTGGTCTGGGGGCAAAGAAGAACCCGCACAATGCCTTCGGGAGGGTCTGCATCTTTACTGCAGCAGCAAGCTAACGACTGCACTGTCAGGGAGCTGAGGTGTTGGCGAGCTCACGCTCTGTCTCGGACAGCACCAAGCTTACAGCAAGGACTGTCTTACATGCACGTTGGAACAAAGGAGGCTGTATACCAAAAAGTAACAGTAGGTGACATCAGCCTGCTCAAAGTTGCTAAGTCCATTACCTCCAAAGCCACAGTGTTTGGGAGGCTCTGGGGATAAGATGAACTCCAAGGCTGGCTCCTATGTCCAGCCATACATAGACAGGGACGTCCTTCTCTTGACACCATGGAATTACCCTTCCTGCTTGTTTTGAAATACACTTCATTTTTATTTACAAAGTATATGTGATATAAAACATTTTTTTAAAATGAAAAAAATATATACAAGAAAAAAAGAAAAAGGACTTGGTTGTAAAATAGCACTGAGTAAAATTGAAACATAGAAGTGGATGTCCTAAATACTGTACACTTGTCAGCAGTGGGACGTAAGTTTGACTCTGACATGAATAACTAAATGAGAGTGATTTCACATAATGAAATTGACTTAAAATATAATTAGATGTGTCAAGAAAGCACAACAGCTTCTGATTTGCAGGTACACACTTCATTTTGTATTCTTAACCCAGAGTTCAGGGTTTTGCTTATGAGCTGTACCTACCTGCTTTCCTTTTATGAACTTAAATGGGCTAAAACTGATCACTATTTATTTAGGTGAATAATATCTAGCCCACAGGAAAGTGAAAGTAAGTGGCTATTAAAAGAATTCTTTGGAATCCTCAATGCATAAATCAGGGTTTTATAAATGATGTAAAGTTAGTAAATAGACAAAATAATGTTCTATTTGAATTACATAAATGAAGCTAAGGAGTAGAGACAAGCTTTTCAAATTATCTTTAAACATGCATGATAGGCCCTGGCTGGTGGCTTAGTGGAAAGGCGCAGGCCTGTGAACCTGAAGTTTGCTGGTTTGATTCGCAGTCAGGGCACATAACCAAGCTGCAAGCCAGGCCTCCAGCCAGGTCCATAGCTGGAGGCAGGTGAAAGGCAACCAACCATATATTGATGTTTATCTCCTTCTCTGCCTCCCTCCTTTCCCCTCTCTCTAGAAGTCATAAATAAAATCTTTTTTAAAAATGCATGATAATTTCTCATTACTGAGCACTGTGCCACTCTACTGATGAAGCTAGATGAAATTTATGAAAAAATGGACTAGCAGTGGTGTAACTGACAATGCTATGAGCCCCCAAAAGGGCAACAGTAAGTGCTTTCTTTTGTTTTTCTTTCTCAGGATCCTATTGTAGAAAGAATCAGAGATTGAGAATAAGGGACTTGAGAGGAAGTATACTGGGAAACTGATATCATTTAGTCCCTGCTGGATATTTTTGTGTAGAGCTGGAGATGAACATTGACTCATTTAACACTTTTAAAACTTGAACATTTCATTTGTTGTTCACCATAAATACATGTAATTACATGCCTAATGAAAAGAATGTCTACTAAGTAGTAATTATTAATATTCATTCAGCAGATTGTGTGTTTTCTGGTATTTTTTTAAAATTTTTATCAATGAAATATTATACACTAAAAAAAAATGTAAATGTAAAGCCCTGGCTGGTGGCTCAGTGGGTAAGGCACCAGGCTGCGAACCTAAAGGTCACTGGTTCAATTCCCCAGCCAGGGCACATAGCCAGGTTGCAAGCTGGGTCTCCAGCCCGCCCAGTCCTTAGCTGAAGGCAGGTGAAAGGCAACCATACATTGATGTCTCTCTCCCTCTCTGCCTTTCTCCCTTCCCCTCTCTCTAAAAATAATAAGTAATATTTAAAAAAATCTTTAAAAATGTAAATGTAAAAGCTTATTTTAAAAAGCCTCCTCTTTCACAAATACACTTTGGTCCTCAAAATCTATATTCTATGATGAGTTTTAGTTACCTTTTTTTTTATCTTAGTTACCTAGTTTCACTAAGTAATTATATTCCTATGTATAATTTATCTGCCATAATCATTGTTTTTTGACTCCCAATAAATTTATACCATAGTTGTTCAGTACAGTTTCACAGTTGGCCAACTGTATAATTTCAAAAATCATAGTCTGATAACAACCACTTTGTTAACCATCATCACCATTCCATGATGAAAACAGAATTTACCTGGACTCCCAGTTTGTACAATGTACTGTATTTTCATCTTTCCTGAATCTGTCCTACCTAGCCAAATCTTAGGAATATATCTTGATTTTTACATTGAAATTTACTTTATAACCATAGTTATATCATTCATCTTTTGTCTAATCATGGATTATGTGTTTTAAAAGCAGTAAATATTATTTACATTATTCAGACTATAAATATTCCACAGTGAGTGGTATGCTCAGATTTTAGTTTCTTTATAATGCCAGTATTTCAGCACTTAGGCCACTTAATGAAAAACTGTTTCATTTACATATTTACTTATCCATTCAACAAAATAAATTATAGGGCATCTACTATGTACAGGCACTGTTTCAGGCTCTTGCAATACGATAGTGAATGAAAACTACGAAGGTACTTTACCTCAGAGATCTTATATTCCATTGAATAGAGACAGACAATAAAGAGTGGACATAGTAAATAAATTGGATCATAATTTTAAAAACATTGGGAAATTAAAACATAGAGAAGGGTGAGGAAGTCCAGTTTTGCTAGGTTGGACTTTCAGTTTTAAATAGTTGATTAGAATAGGCCTCATCTGAGCATGAGTGGAAGCAGGTGGGAAGCTAAGCATGCAGGTATCCAGGGAAAGAGAGTTTGAGCAGAAGGTGTAGTTAGAGAACACCCTTGCTGGGGAGTCTGCCTGATCTTTGAGCCTGGGGTAAAGAGTATGAGAGGGGTTCAAAGATGTGATAGGAAGTAAAAGTTAATTTATGTGACAACTTTGGCTTTATTCATAGGAAGTGAAAGTCAGTTTATGTGAAAAATTTGGCTTGATTCTAAATATGATTGGTGGCATTTTAGGGTTTTGAGTGAAAAATAGTTATTGCTCTATAGTACATTTTAAAAGGATTGCTACTGAGTTGAGAAAAAAAGTTACGTGAGAGGAAAGGATAAACGTGAAGAGACCACTTAGAATGTCTAACGGGAATGAAGGATAAACATGATGTGCCCTTCAACCCTGACAAGCCCATGTCTTTCATGTCTGTGAAATTTCCATTACTTTTCTATTTTCTGGAGCTCCTATTAGGTGAATGTTTGATATTCTCTATCGATTCTGATAGGGGAGATTTCACTTCAGTCATCATTGATAGGCTTAAGGGATTAATGTAATGGAAAGCTGTTATTCCAGGAACTGAAATGTATGACCACCTGACCCTAGGAGGTCCACACGCAATCACCCTTTGCGCAGTGGAGATGATACCTGAGCCAATGTGTTTTAGGGAGGGAACTCTCCTGATGTACATAAAGAAGTATTAATCAACACAGAAAGAAATACTAGGAGATCACCGGCTGACCATAAATTTTATCCAATTTGCATTTTGTTTTTCTTTCACAAGCCTCTAGCTACCCTTTCTGAGTAAAGCACCCATAAAAATAAAATCCTTGCCTCTATTGCTTCTTGCAGTGACAGGCAACCTGAATGCCAGCTTTTCCAGTTTCATCTTTTGAGTTTTTCTCTCAAAAGTTTCACCTCTTGTCCTTGATTTTATTTTCTACAGTAACATTATTGTAATGCAACTTTTTGAAATTTGTCATGTTCTGTCTTTGTTATTTATATGCTTTTATTTTCTCCATAGCATCCTATACTTGAATTATGGATACACTGTCTTCATAAAGTCCTTTTAACCATGTTAGTACAGTCATGACCACATAACAAGTTTGGTCACTGGTAGACTTGTTGGCAGGAGAAACATCCAAACCTATCGAGAACTTCTTATTTGTTTGAGCCAAAACTGATGACAATTTTTGTGAAGCAAGACCTCAAATGTTCCTGAGAGTAATAATTTGAAGTTTCTTTTTTGAGTTTGAAATTTAGGAGAGAATTTAAGGGAGATCAAGTAAAGGTGAGAGAAAGCAAGATGAAGGTGGAATTACAAGATAGTTAACAAGATTATGTGCTCTAACGAGGGTCATTGTGCCTTCCAGGGCTATTACTTCTGACTTTTCAAGGGTGTGTTAACCTAGATCCACAAAAAACAATTGACAAGGCTGGGTTTAAAACCTTTCACTGAAGAAGTTATGGACCTGGGACAAGACTACAGCATGCCTGCCCAGTTAGGAATTTCTGATTTATTATAGTACCCCTTTTTCATCAATAGACTGGGCATAAGATGGTGTTCTCTATATTATAATAGAGCAGGAAATGTCCTATTGCCTAGTGACTTCATAGCTGGTCTAATGTTTAAACAATGCATTATATGAATAATTACTATTGCATTACAGTTTCTCACAGTATTAAGTACAGTAACATGTTGTACAGGTTTGTAGCATAGAAGCTATAAGAAAACAGAATCTGTCACCCCAAAAAGTGTTTCTTTGGTATAAGAATTACTTTAGGCTGATTAATTTTAAGCAACAGCAGACACTAGAGAAGTTTTGAAAACCAAGTAGAAGTTACTCCTTGCAAAAGATAATTAGATTTGTAAAGGGAACCTTCATTTGTAAGGAATGTATCAGAAAGGGGAGTGACCTAATATCTAGAAACTCTTAATAATGCAGCAGGCAAGGACTCAAATCTGCCTAACAACCTCATCTTCCTTTACTTTTCCTGGTAACCTTGCATAACTGACACCCCTCACCCCCAGCATCATCTTTTGTCATCATCTGAAAGTGCTACTTAAGGTGATGGCTTTAGCCTTGTTTTCCTAGGTCTCTCCCATGTATAACAGAGGTATATGTGTTATTAAACTTCTGTTTGTGTTTATCTTGTTAATCTGTCTTTTATTACAGTATATCTTAGCTAAGAACCCATAAGAGTAGAGGAAAAGGTACTATGTTCCCCTACAGAACAACAGGCTTTACCATGTAGCCTAGGTGTACTAGGCTATAACATCTTGGTTTGTGTAAGTACACTCCATGATGTTTTCACCATGACAAAATGTGTTTTTCAGAACACAGCCACCTCATTAAATGGTTCATGACTTTATTGTGAGGTTTTTCTGGATTGTTTCAGTTTAGTTTTATTTATCGTCTTTTCCCTAAATAATCAGTGCCTCCCCAATGGTATGGTCATTTCCCCGTTTGTCTTACTATTTGTTCCCCATGTTGAAGGCTTTCCTCAAATATATGGTATTTCTCAGCTTCCTGTTTAAATTTAAGAATAGGAAATAATAACGATAATAATAAAATAAAATAAAAGCTGGCTTATAAACTTAGGCACTTAAATGAGACCTGCCTCTGCCTCACTTGACAAAAAATAAGTGGGATGAAACTGGCTTTTAAGCTAGAGGATTTGAAATACTTTAATTCGGGATATCAACATATGTTCTAGAAGACCTCAGAATACACTTTTTATCCTCCTTTAAACAGGAAACCTCCAACTTTTGGCTTGAAAGAGAAATGATTAGTAGTAAGTATCCATGATTAACAGCGAGGTGCGGGCTTACCAGATCACTGGGGAGGACAGAGGGAGGAGCTGGAGCCCTGGGTTGCCTGAGGGGATGGGAACCAGCACAGGTAGGTGGAGGCTCAGCAAGGGAAGGACAGATCTGCCATTCTAGGACAGGGTTGGTAGAGAAGCTGGCTGCCTGCTGTGTGCATCCACTTAGAGGCCAGGAGATTTAAGTAGAGGGAAGGGAGAGCCTAGCAGTGCTTTTGCTCTTCCTCAGCCTGCAGCCATGGTCCTGCAGCCACCTGAGTTCCCCAAGGGAAGGTGTTGTAAATGGAAAAGGGCACTCTGGTTGCAGCCTAGGACTGGTCTGGCCTGGGGGAAGGGGGCAGGGTGATTTTCTTTTGGCTGTTGTAGAGAGGATGGGCTCTGAGGTAAGAAGCCTGCCATTCTTCCAAAGTTGTGTAGCTTTTGTATCTTATGGTGTTTTTGTTGTTGTTGTTTGTTTGTTTGTTTCTTATTTTTTATTTTGTAAGCTAATCTTATAGAAATAAGATAACTGAAAAACAGGGGACAAGATAGTGGAACTCAAGAGTTAAAGATTTTAGCCTTAACTGATAAGCTTAAGTGATTCAAACTGGAGCTCAAAAGTTAAAGATTTTAAACTTAGCTGATAGGCTTAAGTGACTAGTGCATAAGGAAAGCTGTTGTTCCAGAATTTTGTAGCTTTTGAATGAAGAGTCCTTTCCTTTTTCACCAAACCTCTGACTCTGGAATTTTGCCTAGAGGGTGGTGGCAGGCAGCAGGACCTCACTTGCTGCCAGGTAACATCCTGTGAGTCCAGGGTAAAGGAGGGACACTGGCGATGAAGTAAAATTGATTATTTGTAAATAATTCCAGCAAAATTGTTTGCTATAACTGTTGTTGCCAAATCTGGAGTTTGTGCTTATGATTTTAAGCTGAGGCTTCGTTCACTGTGAACCAAATAAAAATACAACATTAAAAAAGTGCTCTTATTTCTTTTTAAAATATAGCTAGATACTTGACTTAGTGAGGTTGAAGAAATTTTCTTAAGGAAGTGACAGTTATGAAGTAACTAAGTGATAAGTAGAGGTTACAAGGGTGAAAATGGTATAGAACTCATTCCTAGTATATGATCAAATGTTTTATATCAGGAGGAAGCATAGTGTGAATGAGATACACATTCATGCCTTTTTGTTATTTTATTTTGTCATTATTGTATTATTATTATGATGATGTGGACCTCCCTCACCATTTGGACACAGTGCTACTAATAGCAAAGATTGGTTGTTACAATAAAGATATATAAAATAAAAATATTAATATATTCACCTCAATAAAATGATTGCTAAAAACCATGAGTAATTTAGAGCCACCAATAAGTGTAGTAATTTATATGAGTTACATATTTGTAATATTCAATATTACTGTTACCCTGTAATTTACAGATTTAGAATTTGAAATTCAGAGAACAAATTCACCCTCAACCTTTTTTTTCTTTCCTGGAAACAGACACACTAAGCTAGTTAGACCAGAATTTGCTGCAAATGCGAGAGTCAATATCCTGCTTCAAATAGTGTTTGTCTATCACTTCAAATTTATGAAGTACCAAGTTCAAAAACTTTCAGTATTCGGCAAAACTATTTTTAAATGCAAAGTTGTTACTGATTTCTCTGTTGAAGTTTAAAAAAGAAAATAGTAATTCCACAAGGTCCTGGAAACTTAATTTAATATTTGTTTTATCATTGTTTCACTGAATTAGGATGTTAAGCGAAAACTGGAAAGAAAATGTAGGTGAAATGCTTCTTTAAAAACATTTATTGCACACCTCTTCATGATAAGCTAGAGATGGCAAAACAAAAAAAATAGAGAAAATAAACAACAACAACTTCGACCTAGCCTCTGAACTAGTTAAATATAGCAAATGTGAGTCAAACCACAACACAAAATAGCTGGATATGAATTAATATTAATGTTCTGCACTAAGCGTTGTTGGAAAACAGTGAGAAAGTAACTTGTTATTTTGAGGAGGCACATTTTTTATTTTTTAGAGAAGTGATGCAAATTAAACATTAGATATCTAAGAATGAGTCAGAATTCACTCAGACAAGTGAGAGAAGAGATCATAGGCTAAGGAAACGGAAACTTTCGAGGTGATGGCTGGGTAGGTGAAGCCCAGATAATACAATCTTGTGTGCTTTGCCAAGAAGCTAGCTTGATTTGGTGTGTGTGTGTGTACATGTGTGTGAGTGTTTAATATCAGGCCATGCTCCTCTTTCTGGGTGCCATATTAATGATAAAACATGAGTATGTGGGACAGATATGGCTCCCTTTTCTCCTCCCTAAAGCAGTTTCTGGCATATAGTCTCGAATGCATCTCTGGTGGAAGAACAATAAACTTGTTTCTTGTTATATGTTAATACTGAAGAATTTGAAGGAAATCATGAGTAGAGCTATTTTTGTCAAAGCAAGGAAAGAGTCTTCATCAACCTTGTACTTTGCACATAGGTTGAGGATAATTGCATACATTATTCATTCTTGAAATATGGTTGTTCAAAGCTACTGGAGATTTTATACGTTTTTATTTAAGAAGGTTAATATGAAAGTGAGATGAACCTAGCACATGAAGGTTGAACATGTCACCAGTTGCCCCAAGGAAATTCAAGGTCAAAAGTGAACTCCTTACTTTTATAAAAGGCATCATCTAACAAAAAACAAAGCAAAGATTTGTATATAAAATGTTCAGATTATTTTGGGGGAAAATGTCACTTGAATTATTTATTCAATCAAGCTAAAATATTTTTAGTTTTGTTTAGTATTTTTCTTTTCCAACTTTGGTCACTAATATTGTGTATCAGATATGGAACCTTCAGAATTTGAGAGCTCTATGAATATTTGTTGTTTGGTCATCATTGAGTTAGAGCTCATATTTTATGAGTTCAATTAGCATCTTATAAATGATGCAAACATGAATAAATCAGTGAGTATGAATTCTGCCAAAGTTCACTGCTTATTTTCAACATATGGTACTTAAAAATATCTCAGGTTACTCTTAATATAAACTCTTTTAAATGTACTGTTATGAGTACTTAAGACAATAATTTACATTTCAAGTTACACAAAATAATATCAAACACAAATTGCCTGTAGATAATTGTTACAGTTTCCTCTAGTTTTGCAATTCTGTTATCAAAAATAAATCTACATTTTCATTAGTAATGCTAATTTTTCATCATTGCTAAGAGAACAGATTAATTCAGCCTTTTAAACAGCTTGGATATAATCAGACTAATTATTAATGGTGTTTCAGCATTCACAATCCTTCTGTTTAGTGTTTTTGGGGTATGCAAAAAATATGTAGACCTGACTTTCCACCCATGACAAAGAAAGAGATCACATACATTAAAAAAATATTTTTTTTAAAGACTAAATGGGCAGAGATGGGAGACATTTATAAGCTGATTTTGGACAGGCAGAGGAGGATTAATGGTTCAGTGATCAACTATGAGTAAAATTCAGATCATCATCAAATGTTTAGGCTTAGAAGCCACCCTCCAGAAAGCATATGAACAACCCAATCAATTGGCAAATCATCTCTGGGGTCAGCCAGTGCTCTCTGAGAATCAGAGAATTTACTGGCTGCAGTGGAAGAGAAATTAATGTTGTTTAAATATTCTCCAGTGTCTTTCCTCTGAGTCACATTCAACTTTAGTTGAAAAAGTCAGTATGAGAGGTTCCCTGAACATGTCAGCGTTCCAGGCTTTCCAGATCTGGTCCTATCTCTTTGTTCTGGTTAAATTAGATGCCTTTTCCTGGAAAATACTCTACTATTAATGTATGTCAGCCCCTCCCTCTTTCCTTCGTTTTCTTCCAGCTGAAGTCTACATTCCTACAATTTTGTATTTAGCCTTCTGGGATAGATGTGTGCAAATTATACCTTTCTTTCAAATAAAAGTTAGTCTTATAAGTCTTAAAATGATAGTGAAATTGCTTTGTTTTGATATAATTTGTCATTTTTGTTGACACAACTGAAATATATAAAACCATGTTCAACTACTTGGCTGCTATGTACTTTACAGTGGAGGAAAAAGCAGTTTTGAAGCAAATCTCTTGTCCTTTATTAAAGCTTGAATGCTTGGAAATTCAGTAGGATTGGATAATTCAATCTATTTCCCTTGTAATTATTCTGAGGAAAATAAGTTGGTTTTTGATTTGTAGTGAATATAATGTTATGTTAATTATAATCCTGCAGAGATAAAATGGAAAAAAAACACTAAAGGACTAATGGACTAATTATGCTAAAATACTTCCATTTCCAGGCAAGAATTTAACAACATAAACAGCATTTCTATCTCATCTAATTCATTCTGTAGATGTGGAAGGATAATAACATCAAATTATGCTAACAAATTTTCAAATGTATTTATTGGGCCTATTTTTTTTAAATGTCTACTTCTCTTTAGCTTTTATCACTTTTTTCTCCTATTTTTTGTTACCTGGTATTTATTTAGATTATCTAATGTATTATAAATGTGTTTTATGAACAGAGTTTTAACCAAATTCTCTAAAGCATTGGAATCTTTTAAAAAATCAAAACTGTAGTTATAACATATACAAATACAAAAAAGGGAAAATGAACTAGTGAGTGCTGTCATGGGAGACATTCCAAATTGGCATTCTTTAAGGTTCCCTACTTTGGCACTCCACAAACTTGGGCACTAAAGCACCTCAATGAAATATAGTTTGAAAAGTATTCATCTACCTAAAAATTCTATGTTTAACTGTAGTGATTTTATTCCTTATAGCATCTTCTGTGTAAATACTATTCACAAAGATGATTTAATAATTTTATATAATTATAGATATTTTGTTTTCCCCAATATATAGTAGTATGGAGCTGTAATCAAATGGAAATGAAAGATAATTCATCTTTTTTAAATTGCTTGAGAACTAATAAAATAGAATTGTTGGTCCTATGTTAATTGTTAATTACGATACAATTTCTTTGCAATAAAACTCTCAGCTAAGTAATATATGACATTTTCATGAGTTAGTTTAGCAATTTGATTAAAATATAAAATGTTTCATGTCTGTGTTGGTTATACATTTATTAATGCCATATGGTTGATCATCTGTGTGGCTGTTTTCCTAAGTGGTTTCAGATAGCCAAGAACATGTTATCTTTATAATTAATATAGAAGAAAAATATTTTTCACTATAAATATAAATATGATTTATCACTTCATAATATATATGTTAAGCCAAAGATGTACTGTATTTAATTTCAAAGAATTGTTTATTGAAAGAGAAAAAAGGAATAAAATGATAAGATAGAAGAAATGAAAGGTCCTGTAAGATTATTTTGTTCAAACCTCTCATTTTACAGATAAGGAAGATAACTACTGTTTTAAAAAATTAAGTATTTCTTCTTGAGTACATTTGAGAAATGGTTAATATCTCCCTGAGGACCAGTGTATTTCAGGGCCTTGGATTAATGGATGTCTCCTACAAAACTTAACATTCATTATACAATGAGTAAAGCATGTTTCAATATCATTGTTCTACATGAGTTGTAAGTGCCCATAAAGAATGAATTTTATAAAATATATAATTGTGTTCATTTTGTGGTTGACTGATTATTGTCTTTGAAAAATCATAGTGAAGATATATTACAAAAAAATCCCAAAGCTTCCATATACTGTTCACCTAAATAATATCCTTACTAGATGTGATGGTTTGTGTGCACCTTCAAATATAATTTAATTAAATAATGTAGTGCTAAGTTGAATAAAACTGAACTAAAATGCAATGCCTAAAAATAATTTTGCTTATTCAGAATAGATTATTTTGTATACTGAACATTTCTGCACTCATTTTTTGTCTAACAGTTGAAGTGTGGGTATTAGTATGTAAACTAACTTTGTTCCCAAATATACACTTAGATAAATAATTGGGCAGTATGACCATAGGTGTGTATGGCTTTATCACCACCTGACTGATTTCATAGGACTAATAAGACACCAAACATACTGTGATAAGACAGTGATTCAGAAAAATGCAAAAAGCCATATTTTAAAATATTTTTAGCTGTACAATATAATGTAATTGAAGTGACTGGTTGTTTCTGATTTAGCAATCCAGCCAAAGATCTGAATCCATACACATTTCTGAAAAGAGAAGTTCAGAAATCTGTGTAGTTCAGATCGTATTGTGTACCTTATCATAAACCCAAGATTTATATTGTTGGATTGAAAGTAGAGAGAACTGTCCAAAGTTAGTTATTAATTTTTATTCACGCATCTGAATAAGGGAAGATTATTTAGTAAAGTTAAAGTTTCTGCCAATACAGAATACCCATTTCTGTCATTGTACATTAATTTAAATTATAATTGCTTTCTTTGACACATTTTAGAAACCTATATGATGATTTTAATGAAAGTACTTTATGAAAATAATGATATTATATTTTACTTTAAAACTTATACCAAACAAATAGTTCAGATTAACTTTGAGAATAGAAGCATATCTGATTTTTAGATTTTTCTTTTGGTATAAAGGCAGGAAAATAAGTATCAGTTCTACTGAGAACAGAAAGTTAATTTTAATTTCTCTTCTAACAATGTATGGAATTTTTTAAATGGATACAAATGAAATTAGGCTTATTCTTAGGCCATTGGCATGCAACTCAAATGGGGTTGTTTCTATTTTGGAGTAATTCTTTAGAACAAGTCAAAATGTCTGTGAGTAAAATAAAGTCTAATATCCAAGTGCTTAAATTGAGCAGTTAGAATCTATCTTTTGGGATACATAGGTCATTTGTGATTTTTCCAATTGTTTCTATCATTAAATGGTACATCACACTGCTCTTTGTGCATGTCATTCTTTATCACCTGTTTGAACACCAGCTGATGGCATGAAATATGCACACTACAGAAACCAAGATGGGAATCTAACTTGAAGACTATCTTTTTTCTTGTTGGATTGAGATGAAGATATTTATCACACATAGATAGCAAGCCACAGAGGGAAACTCAAGGGGTTTCCCTCTCTGATGTATCTCCAGGTCCTAAGGTACTATATTCCTGAACCCTATAAAACATAGAGGTCTAACTGGGTGGTTAAATCAATAGATATGCCTCAATAAGTGAACATTGCTTAAATGGTTACAATTGCTGTGACCTTAGGCATCTTGCAACTTCTTAGGCTATTATCTTTCAAATGAGTTTGGAATGTACTTTTATGTTCCACTTCAGCTCTAATACTCTCTGATCACCAAGATTCTAAACAGAGACATGTTAGTCACCAATTTTACTTAAACTAGAAAAAAAGGTTGCAAGCCAGGTCTCCAGCCAGGTCCATATATGGAGGCAGGTGATGTACAGTCAACTGTACATTGATGTCTCTCTCTCTCTCTCTGCCTCTTTCCCTTCCCCTCTCCCCAAAAATAATAAATAAAATATTTTTTAAAAACTGGAAAAAAGGTATATGTGATTGAATATAAAATTTACCATGAAGTAGGATAAAAAACACATAGGGTTTTATTTGGTGATTTTTAATCTATTTGAAATTTTATATATATTCGAAATTTTAGTGCCTCAGTTTCTAAATTGCTATATATGTTATGATACATGTGTATATATATAACTGTATAGATAATGTATATTACATAGAAACCAAATATATCATTTATGTATTATATATGGGGAATAAATTGGGGGAAAAAAAGTGTACTTCTCCATAAGATTGTTTCCTAACATTTATCACATAACCATTCACATGGGTCAGGGATAGCAAACTTTTTCCATAAAGGGCCATATTTGTTTAGCAAATATTTTAGGCCATTTTAGGTCTTGCTGTAGGGTCTGAGTCATAACAAATCAATGCTGCTATTGTAGCACAGAAGCAGTCAGTCATACACAATACGTAAGTGGGCGGGTGTGGCTGTGTTTTCATAAAGATGTTTTCATAAACATTTTCTAAATGTTAGAGCAAAGAGTTGGTAGGCTGAAATTGGCTTGTAAGCCACAGTTTTTGACTCCTGACTTAGGTCATATGGACAAGGTTCTGAATACATTCAAACTCTCATGAATTATGTCCCTGTTACTTTGGCTTTATTTCTAACATAGCAAACAAAGTCTTGAAAGATCATTGGTTTGTAAGATACTGGTATTATTTTCCTTCTCATAAATAAAAAGCATGGAATTCTAGCACAATATGCAAATAATTTAGCAGCATTCTGAACTCTAAGGAAGTAAGCTTTTTAAAAATTAAAAAAAAAAAAACCATGTTCTGAATCTAATGAACTTTCACAATTATTCTTTTTTTAAAATATTTTATTTATTATTTTTAGAGAGAGGGGAAGGGATAGAGGCAGAGACGGAGAGAGACATCAGTGTATGGTTGCCTTTCACTTACTTCCAGCCACAGAGCTGGCTGGAGACCTGGCTTGCAACCTTGCTATGTGTGCCCTGGCTGTGGAATCAAACCAGCTACCTTTGGGTTCACAGGCCAGAGCCTTATCCACTGTGCTACTAGCCAGGGCACGGAAGTAAGCTTCATTAAATAAGAAAGTCATATACTATGATGTAGGCCTGCACTTTATCTTATAGTAGCCCTTACCTAAGTGTGGCTATTTAAACAAGTATAATTTCATTAAAACTAACACAATTGAATACTCTGTTTTTCAGTTGTATGAGACATATTTCAAATGTTCAGCAGTCACATGACTTAAATGGTTTTTCATATTGGAGAATTTAGAGAATATGTCCCTTAGTGTAGGAATTTCTACTGACAGTGTTGATACTGAACCAAAACCCATATCTGAGCATTATATTTAAAAAGGCAAACGGTCTCATAGAAGTGATGGAAATGAAGTGCACCATAAGGAAGTAAATTCAAACTTTCAGATTCTATCATTAGTGAGTTTCAGACTTTCAAAGATTTCTGTTTAACACTATTACCACAGAAATTTTTTGGAGGGTTATGTCATTCCTTTGCATTACTCAAAGGAAAATTCCAATTCAGGGTCTATGATATAAATGTTAGCCATCAAAGCTCCTCAGCCAAAGTGCTGAGGGCCACCAATTTGCTTTTTGTTGACTTGTACTACTCAGAATTTAATACATAATTTCAAGAAAACTTAATTAACAAATCCGAGCTTGCGTGTGCCCAAAGGTTTCTGTAGCAGTGTGTATGTGTATAAATTACTTTGTTACTGGCCCTCTATAAGGTATAAACTCACTTCACTTCTAGCTTGGGGCACTAAAAATAATTTTATTTGCATTTGTATAATGAAGGGCCTAAAGTAATTAGAATTAAGACACAGCTTGGCCTATAAAAGGCTTTTATACTTTCACCAGTTTTTATAACTGAAATGTTTTAGAAATTTCAGAAAAATATTCAGATTTTAAAGAAAAATACATAGGGCAGGTTTTAGATTTTTAATCTAGTCAAAGGAAACAGCTTTGAATCAATTATTCACAGTTTTTAACATATAATCAAGGATTTTGACAATATTTTTATGTTGGATTGCCAAGCTATTAGTAACCAAGAGATTTGATTAGACATCCATATTAATAAACACCTGTCATAATAGTGTAACAGATGTTCTGGAAACACAGCTAACGCAAAATGTAAATTGAAAAAATTTTGATCACATTTCTTTATAGTGTGATGCCTATTCATTTTCATGGTCTTGCCTTGTTACTATTATTAAATTCCAATTGTGCAAACAATTTTCCTCAATAGAAAAGTATTTTTTATTTTAAATGATGAAAAGGCTTTATTTGAAAGCAAAGTATATTGCACATTTAAAAGTATCAGTTAAAATTAGATTAACAAAACACAGATGCGTAATGTGTATTTGTGATGTATGTGTATATAATATACACATATATATTACATAATTCAGGATTCAGTATTTTAAGACTTGGTTTGGGGTGGTGAACACACAATACACTAAACAGATGACGAATTATAGAATTGCATACCTGAAACCTATATAATTTTATTAATCAGTGTCATCCCAATGAATTCAATAAAAATAAATTTAAAAATAAAATGAAATTTATGATAGTTGAGATTTAGTACATGTAATTTTGATTGATATTCATATATGTTAACTACATAGATTTATAGATTTTGACCAAAAACATTTATTGAACACTGGCCCACTTAATATAATGGTCTCTATTATATATTCAACTATTGAAAATAATATACCTTCTTCTATAAAAGGATATTTCATGCAAATAATATACATAAATAACATATATAAATAAATATTGACTATTTGAATAAATTTAATAATAAGCAATGTATGTTATCAAAGAAATACACACATAAAATAGAAAAAGTATCCATGTAATTTTAGTATTAATATCTATGCAGATATTAATAACATTCATATATCTCTATAAAAATTTGAAGTACACAAAATACTTCAATACAACATTTAACTCAAAAAATTCTGCCATAAGATGGACAGCACTGACATTATTATGCTATTTTTTCAGACGTTGAATCTGACACTTTAGAGAGGTTAAGTATACAATGATTATTGTAAGTGCTTACTGTCCCTGCCTCACCCCAGAAGATTGCAGCAAACTGACATGTGTATCCAGGTTCCTGGCATTAACAGCATAAGTATTGGCATAGGCAGAAACTAGTTATTAAATGTAGTAGTAGAAAAACCCAAGAACAGTGATCAAAATAAACAACTAAGAGAAATATTATAGGCACTACACAATGCTAAACATAGACTGAAAGTTACGTTTAGGATGACAAAACTTTGTTTATAGGAAATGGATAAACAACATACACACATACTACACACACACACACACACACACACACACACACAATATCTGTCTGAAAAAATCCAGCCATTGTTAATATACAGGGTGAGCATGATCAATTGGCAATAACTTTGCATCTCCTTATTTCATGTGCTTTTTATTAATTTTGAAAAACTATATTTCTAAGGTTATGATTTAACATCATTGTTTCAGATATAGAGTATTAAATTCTGAGGGCAACTGTCATGTCAAATGTTAGAGCAACCATACTTTCTGTATTACATGCAGGGTGAACTGTTAAGGAAATTGCGGACTTCAATAATATCCTTTTACCTACAGTTTACAACCTGAAGAAGGTGTATGATGCTGCTCCTGATGTCACCACACTAACAAGGAAAATGCATAAGGTACACAAGGATGGCACAAGTCCAGATATTGTACATAGAATCCAGGAGATCATCAATGAAGATCCAGGAAAGTCAATGAGCTCCATAGCAAGAGAACTTCAGATGTTGGATGTAATGGTTCACAAGATTATTGCTGAAGATATCAGATACAGATCATATGTTCCTAGAAGAGGCCAGTTTAGAAGATAGCAGATGAAGGAAAGGTGCTTTGAAAAACCATATGTTCCTAGAAGAGGCCAGTTTAGAAGATAGCAGATGAAGGAAAGGTGCTTTGAAAAACAAGGAAACTATTAACAACATTGAAAAATACCCCCCAAAAAAACACTCTGATTTTCCTCTCCAATGAAAAAAATTTTGGCAGGACCAAGTAGTCAACAGAAGAGACAACAGGTGGCTCTGTGAGAATCTTAATGAAGTCCCAATTGTCATGAAAACAAAATTTCCTGCTACAGTGATGGTGTTAGGTATTGTAGCAATGAAGGAGATATCATGACCCTGCATTTGTTTCCACAAGGCTTGAAGGTGACTGCTGATGTTTACCTTGATGTTTTGAGAGAAGTAGTTTACTATGGATGAAGCAAGTTGCAAATGGACATCATTTTATCTTCCAGCAGGATGCTGCATCAGCACATAATGCCAAAACGATGCAAGGATTTCTCAGTGCCAATGTTCCTGAATTCTGGTCAAAGGGAATGTGGCTGCCTAGTTCATCAGATGCAAATCCTTTAGACTATTATGTATGTGGCATTTGTGAGAGAGAAGTTAATAACCTCATTTCAATAAAGAGGTCGTTAAAGCTAAGATTGAAAACATAATGATGTCCATGGATAAAGAAAAGTTAATGAAAACATGCTCAAGGTTCCAAAGTCGCATCAAGTCTATTCTTGCAGCAAATGGAGACTTTTTTGAACAATTTAAAAAATAGTGATTATGTTTATGTATTTACATATAAGAATAAATTTATTTCAAAATATAACATTTTTGTGATATTTTACTAAAATTTTGCCAATTGATCGTATGCTCACCATGTAATGAGAATGGTACAATATCAAAGTAACATGACAGCCAGTAGAGTGGGCTGAAATGCACATGTGTGAACAATGATGACTTCATTGTACTAGTCTAGTCAGTGGGGGTAGTAGACACCATTGAAAGCATGTGTACTGTGTAGCCATCCCATTCAAAATGACTGGGCGAGTAACAAATCTGCATCAAATTTTGAGTTAAGCTGGCATATTCCTCTGCTGAAACTATGCAGATGATCTAGAAGGACACAGCTATGGGCAACTGGTGATCGGCAGCTTCATCATGACAACAAAAGCCTGTTCATGCTTCACATATGGTGCAAAGTTTTTTGACAAAACATCAAATCATCCAGGTGACTCAGGCCCCCTACAGCACAGATTTGGTACTCTTCGACTTCTGGCTTTTCCCAAAACTAAAATCACCTTTGAAAGAGAAGAGATTTCAGACCATCAGTGAGATTCTGGAAATATGACAGAGTAGCTGATGGTGATCAGCAGAACTATGTGAGGTCCCAAGATGCCCACTTAGAAGCGAACTGAGGTATCCTTGTTCTATGTACAATGTTTCTTGCATGTTGCATGATCTTTAGTAAATGTCTCTATTTTTCATATTACATGGTTGAATACCTTCTGGACAGACCTCATATGTACATATACATAGAAACTTTCAGTTGATGAAAATTAACCATTAGTGAGCGGTTCCAAATTGACTCTAACCTGGAACTTATACTTCTTTCCATTGATTAAATTGACTTATTGTTGTTCAGAATCATGGTTAAATGTTGAAACATCTAGCTCCAAGTTAAAACTCAAATACCATCTTATTGTAAATGTAGTTCCAACTCAAGGGCCACCAGGCTGCCACAGCCTAATTTTGCCTCATGTCAATTCTGATGCCTTGGTTGGTCATACAAATTTGGCCTTAAATGTTTTAAAATTTCTCCCTCTATTAGCTACTGCATGTCACTGAAATTATCTGAATGAGCTCAGTTTTGTTCTTCCAAAGTTTTATATTGTCTTCTCTTTGCAGTGGAAGTGAGCTTTGTAAGACCACTCTTGCCACCTGTGCCAGACTGGCCCTAAATCCACCTGATGTTTTCCCACTTAATTTTTGCTTCCTCCCTAGTTTGACACTAATAAAGCAACTTCATTAATTGTAACTTTCATGCAATGAAAGTTATTTTTTCCTTCTTTTCTTTCTCTGTGCTTGTTGATTGTGTTTACTTTTTAAAATTGCATCTTTTCTTCCTCAGTATTTTAGAATGTATTTTTCAGAAAATACAATGGTATCTTAAACATGTCAATTATCTGAATTTATTCTTGTAGGAGATTCATTCTGTCCAAAAGACAGAGCTAGGAGCAGTGTGAAGAATTCAGTAGATAATGCTCAATTTCAAGAAATAGCTAACAGTTCGAGCTGTCAATCTAAAAAAAGAAACTTATCCCATGGAGGTCTGGGTCCCCAGTGTGGAAATATGCAGTCAGCACTTAGTAACTATTAGTCATAGAAGTTGTAGACATTATTTCTACAATTGAGAGAACCCAGACTCATTGGCCACCAAATTCCATTCAACTATTTATTTTTTTATATTAATTTGTTATTGTTGTATTACAATTGTTTCATTTCCCCCCTTTGCTCTCTCCTACCACACCCATCCCCTCTCTCACAGTCAATCCCTACCTCTTTGTCTGTGCCCATGGGTCTTTCACTGTAGCCACTTGACTAAAACCTTTCCCTTCTCCCCCTCCCTCTCCTCATGCCCCCACCCCGCCCTGGTCATTGACATTTTACTCCTTTTGTACCCCATGTCTCTGGTTCTGTTCTGCTTGTCTGTTTTGATCATTAGTTTCCTGTATTAA
This sequence comes from Noctilio leporinus, assembly GCA_004026585.1. Taxonomy (NCBI): domain Eukaryota; kingdom Metazoa; phylum Chordata; class Mammalia; order Chiroptera; family Noctilionidae; genus Noctilio; species Noctilio leporinus. Next base: position 23,640 of record PVIW01006746.1, on the reverse strand, counting down.
GTGAGATTGTATGATATTTATCTTTTGCCACCTGGCTTATTTCATTAAGCATGATATTCTCTAGCTCCAATCATGAAATCACAAAAGATAGGAGTTCCTTCTTCCTTTCTGCTGCAAAGTATTTTATTGCGTAAATGTACCACATTTTTGTTTTTTTTTATCCACTCATCCACTGATGGGCACTTAGGCTGTTTCCAGCACTTGGCTATTGTAAATAGCACTGCTATGAATATAGGGGTACGTAGGTTCTTCTGAATTGGTGTTTCAGGATTCTTTGGGTATAATCCTAGCAGTAGAATCACTGGGTCATAAAGCAGTTCTATTTTTAGTTTTTTGAGGAATTTCCATGTTTTCCACAATGGCTGCACCAGTCTGCATTCCCACCAAAGTGCACTGGAGTTCCCTTTTCTCCACATCTTTGCCAGCACTTGTTTGTTGATGTGTTGATGATGGCCATTCTGACAGGTGTGAGGTGATATGGCATTGTAGCTTTAATTTGCATATCTCTGATGGCTAGTGATGATGAGCAATTTCTTATATGCCTATGGGCCCTTTGTGTGTGCCCTACTCAGAGAAGTGTCTGTTCAGGTCCTTTGCCCATTTTTTAATTGGGCTGTTATATAAGCTCTTTATATACTTTGGAGATTAAACCCTTATCTGAGGTGTCATTGGCAAATATGTTTTCCTATACAGTTGATTCCCTTTTAATTTTGCTAATGTTTTCTTTAGCTGAGCAGAAACTTTTCAGTTTGATGTAGTCCCATTTGTTTATTTGTTCCTTTATTTCCTTTGCCCTGAGAGAAATATTGTTGAAAACATTGCTATGTGGGATATCTGAGACTTTACTGCCTATTTTCCTTTAGGACTTTGATGGTAGTGTAGCTTATGTTTAAATCTTTTATCCATCTTAAATTTATTCTGTTGTTTGATATAAACTGGTAGTCTAGTTTCATTTTTTTTCTGCATGTCCCTATTCATTTCTCCCAACACTACTTGTTGAAGAGGCTGTTTGCACTCCATTTTATGTTTCTTCCTCCTTTGCTGAATATTAGTTGAATGTGGAGTCCTGGGTTAATTTCTTGGCTTTCTATTCTGTTTCATGATCCATATGTCTATTCTTATGCCAGTACTAGACTATTTTGATTACAATGGCTTTGTGATATATTTTGATATCCTCCTACTTCATTCTTCTTTGTCAAGCTTGCTGTGGCTATTTGAGGCCATTTTTGGATCTGTGTAAAATTTTTAAGCATTTGTTCTAAGTCAGTGGAATATGTCGTTGGTATTTTAATAGGAATTCCACTGAATCTATAGATAGCTTTGGGTAGTATGGCCATTTTAATGATGTTAATTCTTCCCATCCATGAACATAGTATATGCTTCCATTTATTTGTATCTTCCTTGATTTCTTTCTTCAGTGTTCTGTAGTTTTCCAAGTATAGGTATTTTATCCCCTTGGTTAAGTTTATTCCTAGGTACTTTATTTTTCTTGTTGTTATAGTGAATAAGATATTTTTTCTAGTTTCTATCTCTGATGTTTCATTGTTGGTATATAAAAATGCCTTTGATTTCTGGATATTGACCTTGTATCCAGCTATTTTTCCAAATTCATTTATTAGGTAAATTAGTTTAAGGATGACACACAAATTTATGAAGTATTCCATATTTTTAAGTGACATAGAAAAACTCACAACTCATACCACAGAAATACAGAGGATTGTAAAAAATAACTATGAGCAGTTATATGACAAAAAGTTTGACAACCTGAGTGAAATGACAAACTTCTGGAAACCTATAATTTTCTAAAACTGAATCAAGAAGAGGCAGAAAGACTGAACAGACCAATAAAAACTAATGAAATTGAAGCAAGAATAAAAAAACTCCCAGCACACCAAAGCCCTACACTGGATGGCTACACAGGCAAATTTTACCAAACATTTAGGGAAGAACTAACCCCTATCCTTCTCAACATATTCCAAAAAACCCAAGAAGAAGGAAGACTCCCAAACTCTTTCTATGAGGTCAGCATTATTCTAATTCCAAAACCAGGTCAAGATACAAGAAATAAAGAAAACTACAGGTCAATATCTCTGATGAATATAGATGCTAAAATCCTCAACAAAATATTGGCAAACTAGATCCAGCAAAACCTCAAAAAGATCATACACCATGATCAAGTGGGATTCATCCCAGGGATGCAAGGATGATATAATATTCACAAGTCAATAAATATAATACACCACATAAACAAAATGAAAGGCAAAAACCATACGATCATATCAATAGATACTGAAGAGGCATTTGATAAAGTACAGCATCCATTTATGATAAAAACACTCAGTAAAGTGGGAATAGAGGGGGGATATCTCAACATAATAAAGGCTCATATATATATGAGAAACCTATAGCCAACATCCTACTCAACAGGCAAAAACTGAAAGCCTTTCCCTTAAGATGAGGAGCAAGACAAGGGTGTCCACTCTCTCCACTTCTTTTCAGCATAGTCTTAGAAGTTTTAGCCACAGTGACCAGACAAGAAAAAGAAATAAAAAACATCCAAATTGGAAAGGAGGAAGTAAAACTGCCATTATTTGCAGAAGACATAATAGTGTACATACAAAACCCTTTGGCTCAATTATTAGTTCAAAAGCATTTGTGATTATGAAGTATCATGATTCATGTCCACTTTGGTTAACTGTTCTTTTTTTTTTTTTAAAGACTCCAACTACTATTTTTAGAGAGAGGGGAAGGGACAGGGAGAGAGACATCACTATATGGTTGTGTTTCACCTTCCTCTAGTTATGAATCTGGCTGGATACGTGGCTTGCAACCTAGTTATGTGCCCTGGGTGGGAATTGAACCTGCAACCCTTTGATTAACTGTTTTTCATTCATGAGTCTTAGTTGTTTACATTAATGTTACTAAACATGGTTTATAGTACTTATTGAAGAAAGAAATTACTTCCTTGGAAATACTCTGTAGATCACTTTTACCACTCCAACTAGACTTTAAAATATAAAAGTTATATCTTTTTAAAATCTACTTTATTTATGGCTATTTTTACCTTTTGTTAATGCCAAACTCAATACAGACATTAATTACTTTCTCCTTTAACTAATATTCTCCTCTGCCACAACCAAGAATTTAACCATATTTATCTAGACTTATTTTTAGCTTACTATTTCCATCTGACACTATCTTATTTCTTGCATACTTATTTGTATATTCACTTTACTGTATTCCTATTAGATGTCAAGCTTCAAGGATACAGATGCCTATAAAAAATCCTGGTCTGTAGTTAAATTGCACAGTATATGTGAATGTATATAATTTATAAATTAGCCAATGAATGAATGAACTACTTTTCTTCTTTTCATCCATGGAGCTAATGATGATCAGGAAGGTAGTCTTTCCCAAATGTCTTTCAGTTGGAGTGGCATTTGCAGCCTGTTATTCTGTGCTACAGAGAATAGGGACCATGCTGTATTCATGTTTCTATGCATCAAAGCACCTATAACCAATACTTGATAATTTCTAATTGTATAAGTTAATTTACACACTATGCAAATGAAGTAGCTGTTCCTCAAAAGCCTTTGAAAACTGGAATCCTTCATGATTAAAGACAGAAGAAGGAGGGGCTATTCTTGAGAATAAAAGAAACTGGAAGCCTGGGATAGCATATGCATAGGGCAGGAATCAGAGATAACAGACTTGACTGACCCAATGCCCTGCCAATTTCTGAATGTGTAAACTTGATTTGGACACTAGCTTATGAGCATCAGCATCTTCTTTTGTCATTGGGGCTGATAATCTCTTTCATTCCTATATTGCATGTTTGTTTTATATATCAAAATTAATCTGTAGGAAAGTGCATTTTAATTTGTACAATACAATTGAAACTTACTATTATGGGTAACATTAACCCTGTAAAATCAAGAGTCAGTAGCAATTAGTTTAATCCAAAGTAAGACTTGTCAGTTTCAACTAAGGAGGGGGAAGGCAAAGCATAAAAAAAACAAAGCACCAAGAAGAGAAAGAGGAGAGAAAGAGAAGATAAAATTTACTTGCTGAGGTAACAGATGAGATGGTATGACCAAGAGAAAAACGAAAGGAAGTAGAACCAGTGAGAGAAATATAATTGTAGCTAATGAATGGAGATTTAAGAGTGGTACCCATGGTGACCAGGTCAACTGAGATCCCTAAATTGGGAGTCCATTGTACAACAAAAGGCTAGGTAAGGTTAGAGATGAGGTAATCCAACAGGATTAGCCAAGACAAAGTGTCATCCATGGAAATAGATAAATCCAATTGCCGGGGACAGTAGTATGTTATGGACATGTTCATTGTTAAAAAGAGAAACTGGCCTAAGGCTATATGCTCATGCTTGCTAAAAATCCCTGCTCAGGCAGTCGATATGAAATTCTGTTCCCAAGAGACAGACCCTAGCAGGAAGCCCTGTCCTAGCAGTGGGGTACAACCTTCAGGATCCTCAGTGCAAATGACTTGACTGCCCTTTACTTTCATCCAATGTGGTTCAGCTGAAACTTCTGCAACTCCATGAGCCTGGACTGGTACATTTCCCCCACAGTTAGCAAACATGTACCTGGTTTAATGATGGGAGCATAACCTTTGGCTAGAAAATTAAATCATTTATTTCACTTTGCTGATCCTTGGGAGTCGTGTGAATATATGGAAAACTATAAAGGATGACCAAGCTCAGCTTTCAGAAGGCAGAGCAGAACCTACAATTTTCAGCCCTTTGAGTTTGCCATATTTATAGAAATAGCTATGCTTAAAAATAAGTTGCTCTTTTGTTTCTTACTTTTTTTTTATTTGTTATGTTTTCTGGCTTTCAATTTGAATTTACCTTTCACCTTTCATTCTTTGCTGCTCTAAAAATATCCCTAAGAATTATTTTGTTGTCTTTACTGTTGATCTGTATTCATAGGAATAAACTGTTTTTAGTTGTTCTTTATCTTGTATAATGATTCCTTCTCTGATTCTCAGTGTCTAAAATGAGGAGTAATATAACATATGTTTATGATCATTTATATTTGGAACAAATTTAGAAAAGGAGAAAGAAGATATATTACAGATGAGCATAATATATTTAGGGTAGATTCACGCATATTTTTTTTTAAAAAACAGAAGAAAAAGTGTCTTGGAACAATCTGTTGCCTAATTTCAGTTTTCAAAGATGATTATCCATTGTGAATCTGACATTTATTTTGAACCTCAAAAAATACTCACTTCTTATTATTTCTGGTTCTTCTATTATATGTCATATAAGAGTCTATTGTTTGATAGTACCTACCAGAGATAGAAAGACAAAATGAAAGTCAAGATCATAAAATTTATTGGCAACCAGGGTAAGGGAATTGATCCCTTATCTCCTGAAACATGGATTTTTGGGAAAACTATGATAGGTAAGTCCTTGGCTGTCCTCCTCACTGCTTTCCCTGCTTTCAGATTTTCTGGGAAACCCATACATAAATCATCCATGGACCATTCCCCCAGTAAGCTTAGAGTCTAGTTCAAGAACAAAGACATACATATATATACATAACTCTGAGGCAGAAAAGGGTAATGAGCTGAAGAAAAAGGTGAGATGGTAAGAATGTTCAGAGGAACTAAATATGTACCTCCTGCTTTGGGTTACAGAAAAAAAAATTTAAACTTTAGGGAAAGATAGTGTTTGAGCTCTGCCTTTAAGTGTAATCTCCAAATTGGGGCTATGTGAATCTCTATTGGAAAATGGAAAGAAAATATTTGAAATTTTATTTATATTTGTTATCAAAACATAAGAATTGTATCCTTACCAGTGCTTAATATATGATTGATACTGATATTTTTCTTTCTTTTTTTTTGAATTGTAACTTTTTTCAGGATAATTAAAAGAAAAGCCCAAACAATGAATAATATGTCAGAGTTGATAGTTGTTTTTATTCCTAGGAGGAGATATTGGTTAGTCACATTAAATAATAAAATCAATGATGATCTAATCAAGGTGGTAAGAACTGAGCCAATAAAATTAATTATCAACAAAACTGCTTGAACTATGACTTTACATTATCAAATAGTCCTGTTGATTTTATCCTTATGGGAATATTGTGTCTTGGGATTGTTTTTAATGACAATATTATTAGAAAGAAATTTAAAATAGTTTCCTCCAGCTTTAACTATTCTCTTTACAATTTATATTCTATACTTGTTTTAAAATACATATAACCTTATATTAGCAAACAGTGTACATGTAACATAAAGAAATAAACATATATAGAGAGGATGAAGGTAAAACATGTCATCTCATTTTGTGCTAAACAGAGAAAGTTAACAAAAGGCCCTAACGCAACTATTTGCCCAAAATTATGAGTATTTTTGTTTAAAGCACCAAAAGCTCAATTTGAGGAGGGAATGTCTTCCAAATGCTGGCTTCTAGCACAAGCATATTATCTTTCTTGGAACTGGTTCCATGAATGAGTCAAAATCTTGATGAGCTTAGTCTGTGGGAAAATATTATTTCCCATTGAGGCAAAAAAAAAAAAAAAAAAAAAAAAAAAAAATTCAGTAGCAGAATGTAAGCTATAAAATGAATTCTCTGAGCTTCCTCTTGAGAACTATATATGTGGATTTCATTCAAGGTAACATCCTATCATCCCATCATGTGGCTGTTGGTTTTTTCATTTCCTATTCTTTTCTTCCTAAATAACCCCATCTAATTGGAGGTCCAGGATCTCACATTTCAAGGAATGCATTACAAAATAAATGAGGTTTAGGGAGGACTTCTAGGCAGGAGAGAAAAGCAGCTGTTTCACTCAATATGCTCATATGCCATCATTCAAGTTTTCAAAACTGTTGGGGAAACCTTTGATGCCTATTTTTAGAATGAGAGAATTGGCAGGCCTTGAGTATAATAAACTCCTGTGGACCAAGGCACACTGCTGGGGCAGCACCTAAGTACCCACATCTAGCACACAGCAAAAAGGCCTAGAAAGTAAAAGAAAGGAAAAAATGGAAGGAAGGAAGGAAGGAAGGGAAAGGAAGGAAGGAAATGAAATTGACTTTCTTTTCCATGTCTTTCTACTGTACTTTGAATAAAAACAAATCATTAAGCATACAATTCTAAACTAATTTATAGTTTTTTAAAAAGATTTTTATTTATTATTTTTAGAGGGAGAGGAAGGGAGAAAGGCAGAGAGGGAGAGAGACATCAATGTATGGTTATAGTTCTTTTAATATAGTTCAGTCTGACACCAACATATGACTTCCAGAATGAGTTATTTAATATGAAAAAAAGATCCAAATACCTAAGTATCATTTGAATCTATTTTATCCCAAGGCAAGAGCTTTGCTGGGTATGATACAGCTGGATGTTGGATGAAAACTATTTTAGAAAGACACTGCTTTCATTAATTTTAGATGCATTAAGCATGTTGTTTCACATAGCATTAGAGTAATAATTGGGTATTAGGACTGGCAGAAGGACACAGTAAAAAATAATGTGCATGTCCGAACCGGAAATGATTATACAAATTTTAAAACAATACCCTTCAAAAAAATCAGGTTTGGGTCAGTAAACAATAATTCAATAAAGCTTATAAAACAACGAAGAGCTACAGTACTGGCACATTAACATGAAATTCCTCTGGACATGCCTGGGCCAACTAGTTCAGTTGGTTAAAGTTATCCTTATAATACCAATTTTGTGGGTTTGATCACTGGTCAGGTACATACAAGAATCCACCAGTGGATGCAGAAATAAAAATCAATTAATTCTTTTTAAAAGCTGCATAAAGCAGTATATCTTATTCACTCAATCTGAATAAATGATTTGAAAATGGCAAGCTTTTCTAGTATACTAAAATTTAATAAATGGTAGCTATACCTGACTAGACTAGGGGAGAGCAAGCATGCCAAAGACCTGCTGGCAGTACATATCTTGAAAACAACAACAAAGCTGGATACTGGTGGCTAGCCAGATCCTTGAACCACCTTTGCACCCAATCTATTAGCTGTGATAAGTCTTCACTAAGTTGGTGGCCCTTTCATCCCTGTATGTTTCTTCACCTGGACCTTAGGATAACATTGGACCATGATTTAGAATAAAAAGAGAGTTAGTATGGGGGTTTTAAGAAAATCCAACACTAGATAATAAAAGGTGAATTACATTATTTTAATTAATTGAAAATGATTATTTTCTGAGTCCATAAAATCTGGTCTGATATGAAAGGAGCTGCTTGTTTATCACAGTAGTTTAGGGGAAAGCCGGAAAAAATGCCCAGACTCTGTAAGAGATTGTGTACATGATTAATGCTGAGGCCACTGCAGACAAGAATAAGAGGGACTCCCACAGTCAGGAGTGCAATTGTATTTACAGTACATTGGCTTTGATTAATGGGCCCACTCAGAGAAGTAATGTGTAGAAAGCGAGAAAAGACCTGTTTTCAAATGTTGATGCTGAGTACAGATTTTCCATTATGTCCTGAGGAGGTATTGATGAATAACAACTTACAGTCTTTTTTTTTTTTTTTTGGGGGGGCGGGGGTTGGGGAAGGGCTGGTACTAGAGAGGTTGCTTCTTGCCAGTCCTCACTACCTGTGTGAGCCTGGAAAGCCCAAGAAGTTTGTCCCTTATTTTTACAGTTTCAGCCACCAGTTACTTCTAAAGGTTTCTCAAGTGGTTTTACCTATAATCCTTTCTCTCAATGACCCCTATTAGTCAGCAGCAGGTATAGTTTCTGAATGTCTTATGAAAATATGCTCCAGAGTTTTCAAGGTCTGTTGTCTCAAAGAAGAAATGAGTACATATAACAATTCCTTGAAAAACTCCCCTCCCCCCCAAAAATAAATGACAGGAAAAAGAAAGACTTTCTCCAACTCCCCTGAAATGGGACGGGACTGCCCTCCTCCTCTTGCCTCAGGCTAGAATATGATGCCCACAGTGATTGTGTGTATTTCATGTATAGCCTTTTCAGAAGGACAGACAAGCTAACAGACAAGCTAACGTTAATATGTGGAGAAGAAGGATGGAGAAGGAAATACTTAAGTTGGCCTAAAGGAAAACCTAGAGTTGATTGTTGCAGGGATACTGATTCTCAGTGCTCCTTCCATAACCCAGAACTGGCATCATTCTTGTATCCATAGTTCTTCTGATCTTTCTTCTTACAGATTCCTTGTGTTTGTTCCAATTGAGTTTTAGGTGTGATATTAAAACAACTTATTAAATTAGTCAAAAATTGGGCTTAGCTCACTAAGAAAAACTTATATTCTTATACCACAGTTTTCACCAAGGCTAAGATTCTCAAATGAACATTAATGGCTTCTTTTTTGGTTCTAGATAACTTCTGATGGCCAATGCTCAGTCCCCACCACCAGGTTCCTTTTTCTCTGAGCCATTTGAGAAGGAAAAAAACAACTGCAGCTTTCTTTTCCCCCAAAAGTATCTGATTTCAGTCCCAAGTAGAAGAAAGGAAAATCAAAAACAAAGAAAAAAAATAAAAGAAAAAGAAAAATATCAGGTTGATGATGACAGAAATTCAATCAAAGAAGAGCTTTTATTTTTTAATAATCCTTGGGATTGGTCGCATAGACAGAGAATTATGTTTTAATAGGATCCCACTCAAAAGAGTAGCTAGGAATTACTTGTTATGATGTAGTTCTTTGCAGTATATGAAATGTTACACTGCTTCATAGATGCTATTGAACTTCAGTGCTTCAAGATGCATCCTGACCAAAAACCAAGGATGATGCTTCCACCTCTGATTTCTTTTTAATCAACCTTGAAAGTACTCATGACTTAAAACTCCTTAACTTTAGACTTACCTGTATTCATGTACATTGGAGATCGAAGAAAAGTTAAGAAGCATTGGGCTTTTAAGCTTCTGTTTTCTTGTTTATTGTGTGATGACATAGGTCCTAGAAGCAGAATGAGCACATAGTAAGTTGTGATATGCACGATTATAAATGGCAACTCTTAAATGTGTGCAGTGAACAACCTGCACAGCACTATGCAGCAATGCTGGCTATGAAGACTGAGTAAGCTAACTGCGTGATTTTCGTCCTTATAATGTAGAAGCACACAAATTTGTTCTTATGTATGCTCTCAGTACATAATTACACAGAAAATTAGTAAATGCATAATACTTATAGGAAGAACTGGAGAAAGTTTATCACTTTACTAAAGACAAAACTCAAAATATCTGGCTAGCTGCCCACTTCTCTGCCTGAAAAACAAAGAAACATTGTGAAAGAAATCCTTCATTCTAATGCTATTTCAGCTTTCACCTAGGTATTTAATAGTTTTAACCCTTTAAGGTACTTTATAAATCTGAATTTTATAGTCTGTAGATTTGAGACAACACTACCTGGTAGAGGGCAAATTAAGGAATTTGAGGGCTCAAGCACAGGCAAAAGACTTATGTTTCAGGATTTTTATTTTTAGAAAACTAATTTTTGGATTTGAGGAAGGCAATTTCTACTTCCTATACACACACACGTGTGTGCACGTATGAGGTCTGTCCCAAAAGAATCCAGCCAATTTCAATATAATTCAAACTGTTTGTGTGGCCAATACTTTCAGGAAAAACCTCATATGTATCATATACAAATACAGCACTCATGCACACACAGCAACAACACTAATATCATGAACTTTAGAAATATAATCTCCAAGCTGGTCAACACAAAGATCTCTAGAATAAGTCCTATCCTTTTTACAGAAACAAATACAACATTGAACATGAACGACCTTTATCACCATGTACAGAGTAAATTGTGTGTGTTTTTTAGTTTTAATAACAGACCATATACATGGTACCAATTTAAAGACAGATAAAATTGCTCTTCTGCCCCGGCAGAGTGTAGGTTTTATCCTTTTAGCTGTATGAATGAAGAGCCTTGGTACTGGCCCAAGTTTTCCCACCTACTTGGTGACATTCAAAGTTCTCTATAAAGGGAACACAGATTTTGTTGCTAAAATGACAAAAGAAAATACAGGATTGTAGCACCTCTGGTAGTATATGCAGAGGAAATGCTCTAAGTTCAGAAAGCCCTGTTTTTTCTTTCTGTGCCTAAGTAAAATATATTTCCCAGCTGTCAGGATGGGGAGGTCTGATCCCCCGTTGCTCTCTGTATATGGCTGGAGTCTGCCAATTGGCTAGCATTGCAGCTAATTTTACCCCAGAGCCTTTTACACTGAGGCCAGGAGCCATCACGTAGAAGCCTAGCGCAGGCAAGTGTTGCCTTTGGGTATACAGCCTCTTTGTTCTGGTGTGTAAAGGGCCTCCTATGTTCCAAGGTGTATATAAGATGCCCCTGCTGTAAGCTAGTGCACACCGTTGTTGTACAGGGTGGACAAACCATGCATGGAATGCAGACATCCTCAAGAGCTGCCCAGCCTAAAGGTCGTTAGCCTGCTGCCCTTTACAATAAAGCACACCAAATCTCTTAAAAGCTCCACGTAAGTTGGTGGTTATCACCTGGCCAGAGGACTGCCCACCATCAGAATCTACTGGTCCAAAAGCTCTCAAGGCTCCAGGGCCTGACACCAGCCTTCTTTATGATTAAGAGTCTGTGTGTCTGGATTCTGAAATATTGGTGAGAGTGATGCTTTTTAATTTTTATTCTGATCCCTAAAGTCTCCTCTAATACCTCATTTTTTTTTTCTTTGTCAGGTGTCAGAAAGAAATGGACCCATCCAAGGGCTGTGATGCCTTAGTGAGTAGGAGATCTTGTAGCTAGGAGGAGTCTGAGTTCTTAAATGACAATGCAATATGTAGCCCATCACCTCACAGTACACCTCAATTGTGATGTAAAAGCAGACTAAACAGTATTGAGCTAAGACTAAGATATTTTGATGTTGTTAGACTATTTCAAATAATATGAAATAAAAAGAGCAGAAACTAATATATGAAAACTGTCCAGAAAAAGTCCAGCCATTGTTAATACAACAAGAACAATTTGTGCGACATCAATGTAACCTGACAGCTAAGGAGAGTGGACTGCAATGCATGCATGAACCATGACAGCTTCATTGTAGTAGACAGTGGGGATGGTAGATGCCATTGAGTGAGCATGTGTATTGTGTGGCTGCCACATTAAAAATGACTGAGTGGGTAAAGCAACAAAATTTCATCAAATTTTATGTTAGGCTCCAATATTCCTCCACAGAAACTATTTGGATGATTCAGAAGGAAACAGCTATGGGCAATAGATTACTGATAGCTTCGTCACAACAATGCGCCCCCTCATGCATCACATCTTATGCAGGGTTTTTTTTTTGTCAAAACATTAAATCACCCAGGTGGCTCAGCTTCCGTGTAGCCCAGATTTGGCACCCTGTGACTTCTGGCTTTTCCCAAAACTAAAATCACCTTTGAAAGGGAACAGATTTCAGATTGTCAGGAGTTCCAGGAAAATGCAACAGGGCAGCAGATGGCAAGTGGAACTGCATGAGACCCAAAGGTGCCTACTCTGAAGGGGACTGAGGTGTCATTACCCTATGTACAATGTTTCTTGTTTTGTCATCAGTAAATGTCTCTTTTTTTATATTACATGGCTGGATACCTTCTGTACAGAATAAATAAATATATATATATATATATTCATATAAATATGAATTTAGCCACACATACACAACATTCAAACTACGCTCCTTCTTTTGCATGGGCCTATATTTTTTTCAGACTTGAATTCCAAACTTTCTTCAGGATACTAATTATTCAGAATAATTGTCAGCTGATTATTCACCAGCTGATTTTCTAAGGAATTTTATAGAGTCTTCAATACTTGGGAATGGTACTTTTTAAGAATAAGTGACATCCAGGGGGAGAGAATTGCCTAATTAAAGTTTTGTGTTTGAATATTTAGAGGAACACTGTACCCTTGCTTGAGTCTAGTACCTCCCTTTATATCATCATTTTCATTTGTTTCCATAATAATTATTTTTTTCTTTTGCAGTTAATGTCATCATTACAAGTAAGAGAATTGTTGAGCTAAATTATTAATCTTGGGAAGTTCATGTTACAAAAAAAAATCTGTTTGCTAAATGTAAATCAACTTATAAGAAGTCAAAGAACAATCTTAAACAATATGACTACATACAGTTTATATGTGTATATATGAGTGTATATTTTTTCTAGTAGATGTAACTTGCAAGTGTAAGAAAAACATCAATATAATCAAGACAGTTCATGTTGTCTGTCAAGTATTATAATTCTTAAATAAAAATTAAAAGGTCATCTTTTACATAAACTCACTCCTTATAAAGGGATAAGAGAAAGAAAAATTTAACACCTGCTGAGCAACTAATGTATGCCAAACATTGTGTAAAATATACAATTTTATGTGTCCTTACCCTGGGGCAAGTGGCATAGTTATTATTTTAGTGAGGAGTTAATAAGCTCAGACCAACCAAGTCATTACCCAAGTGTCAGTGCTGGGATGCCGGTAACATGTGTTTCCCAAGTCCATATTTATTCCATTCTACTTTATTGCAGCACTAAATTTGAGTGTTAGAATTAAATAAAATGTCTAGCACTAAGATTCTAGATAAAAGTTCTATCTGTCATATTATAAATAAGCATCAAAGTGTCATTTTTCACCTGGTATGGTGTTTCTAATGGCTGAGTTTGAATATGATAATTAGAATCAAGGGGTGAAGGGAGGTGGGGGAAAGGTACCAGGATAAGTCATAACAAAAACTAATAATATCCTCAGAAAAATTTTCCATGACTGCCAACTACAGCTGTTATTTCAACCATTATCATGACTCTAAAAGTTTATGTAATGTAGCACATTTATATTTTTGGGATGGGGACGCATTTAGGTAGTGTTTCTGGAAGCTGTTGTGTGAAATTAAGTCATTATTGATGGACCTCCTAAGTACTCAGCTCCTAAATCTAACCCTCATCTTTGCTCTCTGCTGCACCATGCTAACTCTTACCAATGTCTTAAGGAAATCTTTCTTAATAATATAATTTTCTCTTTTTGTGCTTTATTGGAATCAGTATAGAGCAGTCATTAAAAACAAATGTGACTCAGTTTATCATCTTACAAGCAAAAGGTCACTGGTTCAATTCCCAGTCAGGGAACATGCCTAGGTTGCAGGTTCAGTTCCTGGTTAGGGCATGTATGAGGCAACTGATTAATGCTTCTTACAGCAGTGTTTTTTGTTTTTTTCTTTCTCTCTCCTTCTCCCTCCCTTACTCTCTCTAATAAAAATAAGTTTAAAAGTAGGTTCCATAGCCAGATTGCCTGAATTCAAAGCTTATCTCCAATATTTAAGGGCTGTTGAACTTGACAAAACAGAAACTTAACATCTTTGTTTCTCTGTTTCCTTATCTCTTAGATGAGGATGATAATATTCAAGGATCATAGGGTCAGGGTCATAATTATGATCAAATTAACTTGTATATATGTTATTGCTTACCTCATAGCAAATACTAAATGTGTTAACTATATTATTTAACAAAATAAATGCTTTTGCTTTCACCTATTAACCACAATATCATTAGATTTATATATAAATATCAAGAAAAAAAGGATTAAAGGGATTGTTCTGGTCTTAAAATGGATAATAATATTATGTTATCAAAGATTAGGGGTTAAAAAATACAAAAGACATATTAAGCTATGTGTTTTATTTTTTAAAATATATTGATTATACTATACAGTTGTTCTGATTTTCCCTATTTCCCCACCTTTATCCACCACCACCCACTCTCAGGCAATCCCCACACCATTGTTCATATCCATGGGTCATGTCTGTAAATTCTTTGGCTACTCCATTTCCTATACTGTACTTTACATACCATGACTATTCTGTAACCACCTATTTGTATTTCTTCATCCTCTCCCTCTTCATCTTCACCCATTCCCTCACATGCCCCTCCAGTCTGGCAACCATCAAATCAATCTCTGTACCTATGATTCTGTCTCTGTTTTTGTTTTACAGATGCCATTATTGATACATCTGTATTTTTTCCTATTTTATTGTTCATAATGTTGATTTTTTCTTTTTCTTAACTAAATTCCTTTAACATTTCATATAATAATGGATTGGTGATGATGAATTCCTTTTCTTTTTCTTGATGAGGAAACTCTTTATCTGCTCTTCTATTCTTAATGATAGTATTCCTGGACAGAGCGATCTTGGCTGTAAGTCTCTGCTTTTCATTACTTTGAATAATTCTTGCTAATCGCTTCTAGCTTTTAAAGTTTCTTTTGAGAAATCAGCTGACAGTCTTATGGGAACTCACCTATAGGTAACTAACTACTTTTCCTACTCTTAAGGTTCTCTATCTTTAACCTTTAGCATTTTAATTATGATGTGTTTTGGAATGGGTCTCTTTGCATCCATTTGTTTGGAACTCTCTGCGTTTACTGAACTTGCATTTTCTTCACCAAATTATGAAAGTGTTCCTCACTAATTTTTAAAATAAGTTTTCAATTTCTTGGTCTTTCTCTTCTCCTTCTGATACCCTTATGATGTGAATGTTGGACCTCTTGAAGTTGTCCTAGAGGCTGCTTACAATGTCCTCATTTTTTTTTTTTTTTTTGGATTATTTCTCTTGTTCTGATTGGTTGTGTTTTTGCTTCCAGATCATTGATCTGATTCTCAGCTTCATCCACACTATTATTGTTTCCTATAACTTGTTCTTTGTTTCAATGAGTATATCCTTTGTTTCTGACTGGATCTTTTATATCCTGCTGAGGTCCTCACTAAGTTCCTTGATCATCCTAATAACCAGGATTTTGAACTCTGTACCTGATAGGTTACTTAGCTCTGTTTTATTTAGATCTTTTTCTGGAGTTTTGATCTGTTCTTTCATTTGGGCCATGTTTCCTCCTTGTTTTGGCAGACCCCCATGTTTGTTTTTATGTATTACATCGAGCTGCTTTGACTCCATGTCTTGGTAGTGTGGCCTAATGCCGTATGTGTCCTGTAGGATCCAGTGCCACAGCACCCCCTATCACTCAAGCAAGGACTGGCTATGACCACTTACCACTCACCTCCACCCTTCATGCTGGATCAGCTATGCAGGGTCGTGGTAAGGGGTGCTCTAGTGAAATCTATAGCTATCTACTGGCTATGTTGACCCTGGAGTTTTCATGTGGTTCAGGCCAACATCAGCCTCCACCTGTGTTTTGCCTGAGCTCCCTTCCTGAGTTTTAAAGCAATCTGAGATGGCTGCTTCTTGTGCTGGGCTTGGAGATTCCAGGTGAAGCCAAGTTGTGGAACTAGGCTGGTGGTTGCTAGTGTGGGGCTCACTAAGGCCATCTGTTACTTGTTTGAGAGAATTTAAAAGTTGTGAAGCATGAGCTAAGACCAGTCATTCATATGAAAAAGCAGCTTGGGTGAGTCCATAAATTGGGTGGGATGGAGTTTCTGGGGATCTCCAAGGTGGGTCAAATAGTGTTAGCAATATTGATGGAGTCTCAGAAGTGGAACCAGCTTTCTGGCTCTGTGGGGTGAAGGTTTAGAAAATGGACAATGGCTTCTGCTCACCTTGATGCCACACATTTCGGTTTCTCTCTATGTACCACTGGTGCCTTACAAGCTACTGTCACAGTGCTGGAGCTCAGATGGAGTGAATCTGAGTAGATGAGTCCACGTGTGGATTCCTTAAGAGGAAGTACTTGGAGCTCCAGGAGTTTCTTCCACTGACTCAGTCCCTGCTGGTTTTGCAACCAGAAATTGTGGGAACTCATCTTCCTGGCACTAGAACCCTGGGCTGGGGGTCTGGTGTGGGGTTGGGACTCCTCACTCCTAGAATATCCCTCCATAATTTTTATCTGCCACACGTGAGTAAGGGACCAGTTCATTTCATATCTATGCCTCTCCTTACCATTCTGGATGGATGTGGGTTCTTTTATTCCATAGTTGTCAGACTTCCATTCAAGTCAATCTTTGATGGTTCCGAGTGACCGTTATTCTATATTTTAGTTTGTAATTTTGATATGGTTGTGTGAAGAAACATGTCTGCCTATGCCATCGTCTTGACTGGAAGTGTGTTTCATATTTTAATTACTAGCAGAAAGTACCAAATTATTTCAAAAATATCCTCTGGTCCTAAAAAACAAAATAAGGCCATAAAACAATTGGATATTTCCTATTATTAAACTAGATTTCTAATCGATTGAGCTCTTACTGAACAGCTGTATCATCTTAATGATAGGAGTGGATATGAGAACAGGGAGAGGAATAAGTATCAAAATTGGGTCTATGTCAAAAAATGACTCAAAGCTTTATGTTACACAGAAAAGTTTCAAAGGTATCCCTTTCACTTCTGTTAATGAAATGTTTGATGGCATCACATCACTGGGTTATTGCAGGCTTTCCCCTTGTATCTTTTGACCTATAATTTAATGATTAATTGGCACACCATGGCCCAGAGTTTAATCTGCCCTTCTTTTGGTTGAAGTAGATAGATTATTATTGTAAGCATTATTTATTAAAAATTTCTGGCCATCAGTTTCTTTAAAATATTTCCAAAGTTTACCCCTCCTCTTCTGGGTATCTTTTTTTCTGCAGGTTCCAAACTCAGTGATTTAAGATACAATTTGCTGACAGGAGATCCTGAGAACCCATTATGAAAATGAAGGCAACAAACAACTTTGAATGTATATCCCAATTTAAAAAGACTTCATTACATAGCACATTTCAGGCTGAGAATGTTAAAAAATTTATCATAGTTTCAGTAATTGCAGCTTCTTCTGGAAGCTTGGCATAATATAGAATCATTTGTAAAATGTGTATTTTGTTTGACGCTCAGTAGGAAGCTTGCCAGGCAATACATTTAATTAGGAACATGAGGAAGAGAATAATCGCAGTCTGTTGTAATGTATTATTGTTACTTTTAAGTTCTCCATGTGTTTAAGACAGTGGTCTCATAATAAGGTATAATAAGGTGTGTATTTAAAGCTAGAGATAATTTCCCTTTCATTGGCCTAGGGATTTTATATGAGGAAATATATTATTTTGAGCAGAGAGATACATTAGCTGCATTCCATAGATATAACTCTTTGTCCATTGTTTAAACTATCAGAGTGTTAGTTATACTCTCCTTAGAAAGAACCTTTGTTTATTGTTTAAGACCTTGAAAATTGAAGCATTTGCTCGTTTGGGAGCTTAGACAGCTTTATTTAAGTTTAACTTTCTCTGGAGATGTATGGAAATAATGAAATGCAATGCCTTTTTTGAATATAACCATGTACATAATGTCTAGTCTTCTTGATGCATAAAGTAAATTTGATAAGAACAATTCAAATATTGTAGTGATTTATGCTGATATTTTTTTAAATTACAAAACAGCATTGTCAGCAGACTTAAAAAAGAAGTATGATTACCATCTTCTGAGGTCAGGTTTTCATTGTGTTGGATCTGATGTTCTGTTTTTACAGGAAAACTTGCTTGTAATGAATTTGAGAGGCACCATGAACAAGGTGCAACGAAAGGGCCTATTTGGCACATGCCTTTGGTTATTCAGTTTTCAGGTAGAGAATACTCTGAGCATTTATTTCTGCATGAACCCCTCTATCTTTCACCACTTCATAGTATTATTTTCCTTCATGAATAGAGAATTTCCTCTAATAATAAGTCATTAGGTTTAACATTAGGGCATCTACTCTCAGGACCAGTCCAAGGTATAAATAAGGAATGGACAAGAATTGTTTTCATTCTCTTCTAACTACTCTGTTTTGGCCTCTCAAAAATCTTCTATTTCTCACTCTATCTAGTTTACTCCTCCTTCCCACCTCCCTCACTCTTCCCATTTCCATTAAAACATCAAAACAATTATTTTACAATATAACAGTTGATGTATTATAGAATTGTACACTTGAAACCTATATAATTTTATTAACTATTGGTACCCCAATATTCAGTAAAAATTTTTTTAAAAACAGGAATACTCAGACAATAAAACAATTCATGAATAAGCGATTTCTTCAGGTTCCCATTCTTTGCTAAAAACAAGGAACAGAACCCAAATAATTAGAACAATCAATACTGGACACTCAGTAGAAAATTAGGAATTAGATATTATGTAATAAGAAGAGTAGTGGTTTTAGGTAGATAAGTCAGTTACATTCATTCAAGGTAATCATTTTTTATTCTAAATTACCTTGCAAAATCCCTAAATAAACACAGCTTTTTATTTCATGGCATTAGAAATTAAGATTATTTTAAAGTAACAATCACAACTATAATTTGTATTTTTGATTGCTTACTTTGTTTAAAGCAATGTTCTGAGTACTTTGCAGAAATAAATGCATGTAATCCTTAGAATGTTTCTATGTAATGGATGTTTCTATTACCACCAAAAAAACAAAGTGGGTCTTTATCTTGATTTTCATACACAAATAGTAAGAAATGGTCAGTATGGGGGAAAGAGTACAAGATATTGTGACTCCAAGTTCATATTCAATGATGATAGTACTATGAATTAATTGTGGAAGAAAAATTAGTGTGATTAGAAACAAAATGCAATTAAAGACTGTAAAAAAGGATGAAAAAGAACAAGGATTGACAATTAGGCCCTGGCTGGTGGCTCAGTGGATAGGCACTAGGCTGTGAACCCAAAGTTCACTGGTTCGATTCCCAGCCAGGGCAACATAACCAGGTTGCAAGCCAAGTGTCCAGCCAGGTCCGTACCTGGAGGCAGGTGAAATGCAACCATACATTGAAAAAAAAAAAAAAAATTAGCTCTTGCTGATCAAAATGTGTTATTAAACATATATATAAAATTTTAAATCTCATGTTTCTTCATAGAATTAGAAAAATACTTTTGCCTTCAGGAACCTACATTTTCCAATAATATTTCCAGGATGAATTTTATTATAAGAAGTACCTTGGAATGAAGATTGAGTGTATTTCATTTCTTTGGCAGTATTTCATGAATCTTAACAAAATAGACCATTTTTTTTTCCTTATTGTATAATAAAGTCTAACTGAGGCCTGTCTAAAACTGAACTATGTAAAGCTAAAGGCCATTGAAAATCTTGTGTGTGAGTGTGTGTATCTTAGCATGAAGTATTAAAACTAATGTATTCTTTTACTTAAAGGGGCAAAGGACCACTAAAGCACACAACTGATGTGATCTATGCAGCTAAAATGATATCAGAATCAGGATCAAGGATGGATGTCCTGGCTCGGCAGATCGCCAACCAGGTGAATTTTCTACTAATACATGTGGTGAAAGTCTTATGTTGTTTTCTGTCATTTCAACACTCATTTTTAAAAATTGAATTTTTACTCTCTGACACTATTTATTATTGAGTTATTGTTAAATTTTATTTAATAATTAATACACAAGTAATGAACAATTCATTCTGAGGAAGCTTAATTATTTCTTGGGACGTTGTTGTTATTACTTATGACTTGCTTATTTCTAAGGTTTTTGAGCATCAAATATATCAAACTATTTTAAATATCAACTTTTAAAGTTTCAAGTATACTCAATTTGGCCTTAATACCCAATTTTAAATTATTTCCCTAAATACCTTAGATTTCTTATTTTTGCTCCCCCCAAAAGTGATGTGTTTCCAAATATGTTGTTTTCTGAGTCAACAATATATTCTAATATTCTATGTAAAATTGCAGAACAAATAGTAATTATTAGAGTACCAAAGTGAAGATATAAAAATGTAGAATATATAATCCCTATAGAGAATGATGCTATGTATATCTGGTATTTTTCTTTACGTTTTTCTCATCTGTATTTGTTTTCTAAGCTGCAGCTACATTATGGCAGTTACTTTTTGCCTAATTTTTATTTAAAATTGTCAGTTTTTCAGTTAATAGATTTAGATACTTAATTTTTCAAACTGAGATATAGCATTTTTTGCAGGTTTGATGTTATTCAGCTTTATAATGCATATTTATTTGGGAAAAAACACTTTGCAACTATGTATTTAATTGGGAGGCCTCTATTATTTACTCTTTTTATCTTATGTTTCTTAGAACATGAAGAACTTTCTTTTATTAGTTATTGTATGTATAGATATAAGGGAGTAGAAACAAAAATAAATAATAACAGAATAATAACAGGCAACTTTAAGCATTCTTGAGCATTTAAAGTTTATTATTAATTTTTAGTGTTTACAGTTAAAAACAAACTATCTTAATATATGAATAAATAACTAAAACCCAAATATGCTCATAGTTTTTCATATTATGGTCAATCCAAGCTGAAACTAAAAATGAATTGGAAACAATTCTTAAGTTCAAGATAATTTTAGTCTAACTGGGGAAATATGAAAAATTATTTGAGCAGCATATAATTTCTGGTAAAACAACACTGATGAATTGAAAAATGTCATATCATAGTTTTATCATAATTCAAAATGTCCAATATAGATCATATGAGTCTGTGTTGTCTTTTACCATTTTTTTTTTGAGATATCTTAATATGGTTTTTGTTTTTTTTTTAAATTTTATTGTTGTTGTATTATATCCATCCCCTTTTTGCTCCCCTCTGTCCCCCTCCCCACCCACCCATTCCCCCCAAAGTCAATCCCACCTGTTGTCCATGTCCATGGTTCCTTTATACTAGGTTCTTGTCTAAGCTGCTCCCCTTCTTTGCCTCTGCCACCCCCCTCCCCCCAACCCCATTCCCCCTGACCACTGAAGGTTACCTTTTTTTTTTTTTTAAAGATTTTATTTATTATTTTTAGAAAGGGAGAGAGGCAGAGAGGGAGAGAAATATCAATGTATGGTTGTCTTTCACCTGCCTCTAGCCACGGACCTGGCTGGAGACCTAGCTGGAGACCTGGTTATATGCCCTGGCTGGGAATTGAACCTGCAACCTTTGGGTTCACAGGCTGGTGCCTTATTCACTACGCTACCAGCCAGAGCTGTCCCTTACCTTTGACATAGTAAATGAGTTTCACTGCATTTTCAACCTTATAGATACTGTTCTGTTCTGTGTTTTAGAAACCTTACTTGGCTAAAGAACAGCAGATAGGTATAGCAAAGGAGAAAAACATTGAAAGTATGCTGAAGTTTCTAAAATGTAGGATCATCTCAAATGAATGCCTAACCAAATTTAACAGATGCCTTTATTGAGATAGTAAATAGAATGGATAAATGCTTTTGTAGTAGGCAAGATGAAGTATGAGAGTTAAAGGTTCTATGTGTTGAGTGTAAAATGCTACTAAAACAATGAAATGGACAAATGTAATTGGCATATCGTATGGATCTTCTGGAGAAAGAGTTGGGTAATAGATTTAGTCATTTTTATTTTTGAAGTTATAGGTGAAACCAGGGCAGAGAATATACCATTATTCAAGAGTGAAAAGATGCCCAAGAACAAAAACTGATACACCGAAAGGGAAGCACTGAAAATTGTTGAGGGAGATCATAGGGTGGAAGAGTGGTTTTTGTTTTGAGAGGTTTTATATTGATAGACTCAAAGAAATAGAAGACATTAAAAGTGCAGAAGCAGATGAGATCATCGATGATATGTGACCCCGAGGAAGGTGAAATCAGGCAGCCTGTGGGCTGGAGCACAGGAAAAGAAATGAGTCCAGGACAGGGAAAGGTTGTGGGTGCTGTTTTTGTTTTCACTGGTTGCTAGAAATTTCTAGCCAGTTCACAACACCTAATACGTTTTGTTAACAAACTGCTAGCTTAGCAAAAATTAAACTATTGTCTGTAATTGCAAAAATCACTTTAAATGTTTTTTTTGTTTTTTTTTTAAAGAAAGTTTGTATTCCAATATGGACAGAAAATAACTGAGCTTTGGAATCTTTATTCCAAAGTATTCACTTTCTAATTCACTCTTAAAATTCAAATAGAAAGGTAATGTTTTTGACATTTCTTCTCATTCCTAAATGATGTATTCTGTACTGGTAGCAAGCATTTTACCAGATGAGTGAAAGCTGGTTTAGCACGAGAAAACCACTTACACTGACACGCCATCTGCTTGCCTGGAGTGAGTGTCCCAGTGGTTATAAAACTTAAATTTAGAGGGAAAAAAAAAATCTCTGCATTAAAAACCTAACCAGATGTCCTGGTCAACATCTTCTATCTTAATGAATGGAGAAATAAACACTCTGTGTTATGATAACCTACCATTGATTTCTCTAAAAGTCCCTAGCAGACTTTCTTTAAAAGTTACTTGATGCAAATTTTATTGTTAAAAAATCAAGGGCAAGATTGTTTTATAAATCTGGGGCCCAAACTTTTAATAAACTTTATGTAAAAATACAAAAGGTGGAAAAAGATTATTTGACTTTAATAAAGGAAGTTCAGCAATATTTTAAAATATTTTAAAAATAATTGACATACAACATTATATTGGTTTCAGGTGTACAACAAAATAATTAGATATGTATATAACTTATGAAGTTATTATCCTAAGAAGACTAGTACCCATCTGATATCATACGCAGTTATTACAATATTTTTTTTTCTCTTTTTTTCTTTTTTTTTTTGTTTTGTTTTTTCTTTTAATTTTATTGTTGTTGTATTACATCCATCCCTTTTTTTCTCCCCTCTGTCCCCCTCCCCACCCACCCTTTCCCCCCAAAGTCAATCCCACCTGTTGTCCATGTCCATGGTTCCTTTATACTAGGTTCTTGTCTAAGCTGCTCCCCTTCTTTGCCTCTGCCTCCCCCCTCCCCCCTACCCCTTTCCTCC